>WBNM01031299.1:0-54027 GCA_013399055.1 Ramphastos sulfuratus | reverse complement strand
CATTTATTTCTGCAGTGCAAGGACTCAGGTCCTCCCTCCCTTTATTTCTGCAGTGCAAGGACTCAGGTCCTCCCATCATTTATTTCTGCAGTGCAAGGACTCAGGTCCTCCCTCCCTTTATTTCTGCAGTGCAAGGACTCAGGTCCTCCCTCCCTTTATTTCTGCAGTGCAAGGACTCAGGTCCTCCCTCCAAGACCAGCTGCTTTGAAAGCTGTTGCTGTCCATAGCTATCAGCTACATCTGCTCAGCAGAGAAACTGATATGGTTCAACAACCCTCATCCTGCAAACTGCTGGACTCAGCTCCCCAATTCCCTGTCTTTATTCAGTCCCCCTCAAGGAAAGATGTCAGCAAAGTGAGTGGACTTACTCCTAGGAGGCATCAACCACTGATACCTGCCCAAGGTGGCAACAAGGAACAAGTCAAGATGGAGCTGAAACNAAACTCTACCTCCTGCACACATTAATAAATCTAGCTTATCCTCTCCCAAAATCAATCTTCTTGCTCCCATCTCCACCCTGCTGGAGCTGTCTCCATGGGACTCTTCCAAGTAGGGGAGAGGTTGCAGTTCTCTGTTGTTGCCATTTTGGGAATGTTGTTTTATAGATTGGACTTGCTGTGGTTTGGGTGAAATGAAAGAGTTTGGCATAAAATCTCAAGAAGTCAAACACAAACAGGCTCTTTTTCAGGACCTTTTTCCATGTGCCTTTTTTTTTTTTTTCTTCAGAAAGACTTTATAAATTCTTTTTGAGCACAAAGTGATCTAAGGTGGCCTGTTCCCACCCACCAAGTGCCAGAGGACAGCTGATTACAGGGCACATCTCACAGCATCTTCTTTATTATGCCTGTGGTAGGGTCAGATCCACATCTGAAGGAAAGTGGGACCCTCTGCAATGGAAAACTTGAAAATGCTGTGAGACAGCTGAAGGCATCCACCATTTATTTCTGCAGTGCAAGGACTCAGGTCCTCCCTCCCTTTATTTCTGCAGTGCAAGGACTCAGGTCCTCCCACCATTTATTTCTGCAGTGCAAGGACTCAGGTCCTCCCTCCCTTTATTTCTGCAGTGCAAGGACTCAGGTCCTCCCTCCATTTATTTCTGCAGTGCAAGGACTCAGGTCCTCCCTCCCTTTATTTCTGCAGTGCAAGGACTCAGGTCCTCCCATCATTTATTTCTGCAGTGCAAGGACTCAGGTCCTCCCTCCCTTTATTTCTGCAGTGCAAGGACTCAGGTCCTCCCATCATTTATTTCTGCAGTGCAAGGACTCAGGTCCTCCCTCCCTTTATTTCTGCAGTGCAAGGACTCAGGTCCTCCCATCATTTATTTCTGCAGTGCAAGGACTCAGGTCCTCCCTCCCTTTATTTCTGCAGTGCAAGGACTCAGGTCCTCCCATCATTTATTTCTGCAGTGCAAGGACTCAGGTCCTCCCTCCCTTTATTTCTGCAGTGCAAGGACTCAGGTCCTCCCATCATTTATTTCTGCAGTGCAAGGACTCAGGTCCTCCCTCCATTTATTTCTGCAGTGCAAGGACTCAGGTCCTCCCTCCCTTTATTTCTGCAGTGCAAGGACTCAGGTCCTCCCTCCCTTTATTTCTGCAGTGCAAGGACTCAGGTCCTCCCTCCAAGACCAGCTGCTTTGAAAGCTGTTGCTGTCCATAGCTATCAGCTACATCTGCTCAGCAGAGAAACTGATATGGTTCAACAACCCTCATCCTGCAAACTGCTGGACTCAGCTCCCCAATTCCCTGTCTTTATTCAGTCCCCCTCAAGGAAAGATGTCAGCAAAGTGAGTGGACTTACTCCTAGGAGGCATCAACCACTGATACCTGCCCAAGGTGGCAACAAGGAACAAGTCAAGATGGAGCTGAAACCTCCATCTTGGGGAACACAGAACTCCTGTGGAGTGGAAGTAGGACTGAGGCCCTGGTGGGTGGATTACAGCTTCAGCCATATTCTGTTTGATGAGAAATTGCTCACTGAAATCAATGACCTCATTCTCCAAACAGCCTCCTGTGCCAAAGGCAAAACCTTCTCTGCGCTGTCTGTGCTGGCTGCTGAGGAGCACTGGGAAACACAAATTTGAAGAGCATGGCAAAGAGTGGATGCCTTCAAGATGCATTGGGGCTCCATTTAGAATCCTAACCTCTAACTTGCCCAATTAGTCTGATGAAACAGATGTGAAGGAGGAAGAACAACCAGTCTCCTAGGAATCCCAGAGACATTAGGATAGACTTGCCAGATGTTGAATGTTTGCTATCTGGAGGAATGCCTCCTCCCTCTCTAACCAGACTTTCTGGCTCCATTTCCATGCACCCTGAACTACACCATGTAGCAACATGCAGTCTTTGGAACACTGCTCAGGCATACTCTGCACTCACATGGACTGCAGCAGCAAAAGATGGTTCTGCAAGTCAGAAGAAAAGGTGTCAATTCAGAGGTCTTCCAGCTGACAGAACTGCTCTGTGGCTCTCTGCTTTGGTTCCTGCACTGTCTGAGAGAGGAATGTGCAGTGTCACTGCTCCACTCATGCTCCTACCCACCTCGTGAACTGGGAAGGATATTCCTTGGGGCTGGAAAGAAAAAAAAAAACAAACAACTGCAACAGGGGAGGATCCCTGCAATGCTGGTGCCCTGTGCTCAGCTTTAGCCTAATGTCTTTCAACAGTATCATGGAAGGGCACTGGGATGAATGAACTCAAGTCAAGGAAGGAGGGAGCAGGGGTGAAGCAGTTAGATAAAATCTAGGACAACATAGCCAGCAATTGGACATGTGCCAAGCATGGGGCAGAGTCCTCTGCAGGGTAGTCTCAAAGGGTAAACAGACAGGAACAATTCTGTCTTGACCTTGTGGGAGCAGCCTGGGTGCAATCATAACATTCATAAGTTCCCCCTGGGACATTTAAGATCAGTAAAGCAGAACACCAGAAGGGAGCTGGACTGTGAAAGGACAAGCTGAGACACATGACACCAAAACCTGTTATTTCCTCAATGCTCTTAATTTTGCAGGGAACCTGGAACTTCATCAGGGACTAAACAAGCCCAAACACACACATCAGTGACACAGGAAATCCTGTTCCAAGATGCAGCAAATAATAACTAGTTTGGGGAAAAAAAAAAAGGATTTTCTGGGGAAAGGCAAAGGAAAGACAAACCAGCCCCTGCTTTAAAAACAGAAATGAGATACCACTCCTTTGAAGTGCATGAGCTACAGCTGCTAGAAAGGACTGAGAGTCCCATTCCAGCCCCACATTTAAGAAGGCATCAAATAAAAATGGTAGTTGGGATACCATTCACTGTCATCAAACTAATCATCCCCAAAACAGCTTTCTTCCTGCTCAACACATCCTCAAGGACCTGGCCTGAGGAATACAATACAAGCAGAACTGTGCTTTGTGGGGATTTAATGCAGTTGGCTTTTGAGAACTGTATCCACTGAGGCTGTGGGCTTTGGCTGGACAATGCACTGTTGGTTGTTTCAGTACACTTACTTGAGACAGGCATCTAATCAGTGCTCCTCTTCCAGGGAGCCTCAGTGCACCCCCTCTGTCCCATGGCATTCCTAAACTGGGCATTCAGTAGCCAGGCTGTGACGTGTAAGTGCAGCAAGGCATTGGTGGCACTCAAGCTACATCATAATCAACTCAGGAGAGATAAAAACCTAAGCTCCCCAATACTACCTCTGCACAGTTTCATTTACAACCCACCACTGAGTTGGTGAATGTTAAGAAACATCCTACAGGACTGAGAGGTGTTTTTCCAAATGGAGTTGATGAGAACATGCTCAGCTAATGATTCTCTGATGTAGCTTTTTATATGGCATCATTGATAGAAGTTTTATGGATGCAGTTGCTATAACAACATAATGCACAGTGGTTAAATATAGCAGCTCCTATTTTCCACTCAGTTTGCTCTGCCCTAAGCAGATAAGGACTATTTTTTTTTCTGTTGTAGGTGGGATGAAATGGATTTGATAGTTATTTGAAGAAAAGAAGTGGTTGAGTCCTTCCTCCCCTCAACAAAGACCATTCCTCTCCACTGCAAGCAAGCAAGCAAACAACAGAACCAGCAGACCCCTGGCTGTTGGGCAGGAGGCCTTGTTTCAAATCAAAATGCACAATGACTCATGCAAATCCAAACCACCTCGGTATTAAAAGTGATCTCAGAGCAAACATTGTCATTTCTAAATGCAGGAAAGAGGTTCTCAGATATTCCTGTCACATAGTATTTACTGTGCTCAATACCATAGTGCCTGGTGACTGGCCACATGCTGTGAGGGGAATGAAGTGACCTTGATGTCACACCAGACCTGCTTTTCCTTGTGGATACATTAAGGGATCCAGCCTCTCCTGGCCACAGGGAAAGCTTCTCTTTGGGGGGATAAGAGAGAATGATGCTGCCAAATCAAGGTGATGGGGAAAGAAGCAGAGCTACAAAAGATTGCTTCCAATTCTCTCTCCTTTGCTGCAGTGAGGTTTTCTTGGGTTTGGGTTTGTTGTTTTGGTTTGTTGGTTTTTTTTTTTTTTCCCATCTGGAAGGCAGAACTGAAATACTCCCAGAGGAGACTGAAATCAAATAGCAATTTGTGTTCCTCTCCCATCCTGTTTTTTTCTTATTTTTCCCTTGCAGAAGAACAAATCCACCCTCAAACCTTGGCATTTCACAGTTCCTCCCAGATCTGAAGCCTAGACACATAGCAGCAGCTGGACTCCCTGCAAGCTGTCAGGAAGAAGGTTGCTGCAAGAAGAGCACATTTCTTCTGAACAGTTCCTGCTCCTTTGAACATAACCTCTGCTCCAGACACTAGAAAGAAAATGTATGTCCTTAGCAGATAATACTGAGCATCTGCTCAGCTATGGCCATTTCCTGATCTGTTTTGTTCCTTGAAGCTGTTCAGTAATTGGCACCTCCTGAAGCAAGTAGCTGTGGGGTGGGTCACACAGCCTGTCCTACCCCTGCTCTTAGGTGGTGGGCACCAGTCTATCTCCTACAGATTGGGAGCATCCAAGCCTGCACCAGCCCTCTGCTTCACCCTTCCCACTTACAGCCAAAGTGGAGGCAGAAGCCTGCAGACCTTGTGTAAAGATGTTTAATAAATACATTGCACGTGATACCTAGAGAGGAGTTGGTTTGCCTTTTCCTTGGCATGCAGCACTGGGGCCCCAGGGGCAGTGCAAAGCCCTGCTGCAGGGAGGGCCATGAGCAGCCTCAGCCTGTGCTCCCAGCACTGCCAGGGTGTGAGAACTGGTCAGGGCAGTGGGCATCAGGAGTGGTGCACTCACGCTCTACTTCCTCCCTGACAGGGACTGAAAAATAATGAGGGCAAGCAAACCATTAAAAATAAACTTAACCTTTCAGTGGCCACAGCATCACTCCTGCCACATGCAGATGACTGGGCCACCATGCTTATTTCTGCTGACTCAGGACTGGAAGAGAGAGACAAGAGAGAGCCCAAGCCCTAGCCAATGGAAGGTGCTCAGAGCCTGCTGTCCCTATCAGTGTCTATCTCATCAGCCTAGGACAATGTTCTGCTGTAGGTTAAGGACTAGTCCAAAGGTCTGAGCTCAAGAGGCTTGCAAATAATGAATACTTCCTAGTAACATACTCTGAGACAAGAAGAGTGTGAACATCCCCACTGCACATGCACAGAGGTGGGAAGTGATTTCTGCAGTCACAAAGTGAGACAACAGTAGAGCTGGGATCAAGTTTTCTTTCAGTTTCTCATGCATAACTCAGCTAATAGCTTGTTTTCCCTTTGTCTCTTTAGCATGCAGGAGCACACCTAACAAATCTGCCCTTCATTCCTATTTGCAGGCATTGCAAACTGAGCAGAGATCCAGGCAGCTGGAAGCCCTCTAGTGCCTCTGTGGCAGTGGTTTGAGCATTGGTCACTCAGCTCTGCTCCTCACTCCCTGCTCAAATAACTGTACCCAAAATCCTTCCTTGTTAGCCCAAACAAAACTGGGTTTGCTTTAACCCCACCCCCTTCCCTGCTCTCAGAGGTTGCTGGGAAAAGCCATGATCCTCTCTAATACTGAATTCCAGCCATTAGGCAGCATCAAAGCCTTTCAGCATCTTCCCAGAGGAGCTCAGTAGGTCAACAGCATGGACTCTGTGGCACTGCAGCTTTCCCTAGGCAAGTGAGAAAGGCAAATCCCTGTGATGCTGCTAGCAAGGGGAGCCAGAGTTATTTGAATTGCACAGATGATTCAGAAAACAAGTGGATGCTAAAAATACAAAATACACTTGCAAAGAGTTCTTCTCATGCCTGGGAAAGGCAGGGGCAGCTCTGAAGGAGATCTCTCTAGGACACTAAGAGGTCTGAATGAGCAGAGGGTTAAAACAAAATGCAGTAGCTGTGTTGTCAGCAAAATTTGGGCGATTTTAATACAAGGCATTTTTGTCTTTCAACCTTCCCACATCTCAGCACAGAGACAGAGGTACTCAGAATGTACAGAACAGAGTGGTGAAGACAGAAATTGACTTAGGAAGACTGGCAAATAGGCACAGCTGGAAGAGCAACATGCTTGGGGCAGAGGTAAATTCAAGTACATGGACAGGATGGCAACACCCTCTGGAACTTTCCAAAATCCAACCACTGCTAGCTCAAGCATCAGCTGTTCACACACTCTCCTCAAACCAGAAGTGAAAAGTGATCTGTGGCATATTTTAGTGGGATGCAAGACAGGAAGAGCAAAGAGGGCCCAGTGAAAGGGACACTGGCAAAGCATCAGCAGATGAAATAATGCTGCAGGTCATTTACGGAGCTGTGAGGGTTTCTCATATCATGTCCACAGGCTGGCACTCACTTCTGTCAGTGAAGTTAACAGAGCTTTTGGCTGTAGCTCTTGATTTTCCTTACACACACACCATGTTCACTCAGGCATTCAGTGAAGCATCCAGGACACTGTACCTTAAAGCAGTGTAAAGAGAAATGTGGTTAGCATGACCACTCACTCCTCCTGCATCAAAGGTTACCACCTGCAATAAAAGCACAGAATAAAAACCATTTTGAAGGAGACTGTGCAGTTACCAACTCTGACACCTAACACAGCTCTGTCCAGCCCACTGTATCTAAAGAGTTGTTTTTGTGTTGCACAATGAAGCCTTCTGTGTGAAGTCATGCTACAGAAACACAACTAAACAAACAAGGCACTCTGGAGCTAGATGACGATGCAGTCCCACAGCCTGAACAACAGAAGGATGACAAATAGCATGTTCCCACTGGCAGGATGCACTTGGTACTTATTACTGGGCCAAAAGGTTACTTTCAGAGTGATCTGTTGCAAACCTGTTCCTGACCCAAGAGGTCCAGCTCTGTGAATCACTCTCTCCTGGATGTGAGAATACACCAGAATGGCCATGACTACAGGGCAATACTGCAGTTTGTTGTATTGTGAATCAGGGCATACTGCTTTAAGCAAGACCATCATGTACTACAGTGCTGACTGTAACAAGGCTTTGTCACAGGATAACATGATGATAAAATAATCTGATATGAGAAGAAGCCTTTTAAAAGAATCAGCTGATTGCACTTCTTGTACAGCCACAGAATGGTTTAGATTGGTTAGGACCTCAAAGATCACCTAGTTGCAACCCCCCTGCCATGGGCAGGGACACCTTCCACCAGACCAGGTTGCTCAAGGCCTCATCCAGCCTGGCCTTTTTCACTGACTGAGAAGATGATACTGTTTATTGTCTCTCTGCAGGGAGAAATGGGAACTTCATAATGTGAAAGTAATGAGTGAACGTAGCACGAGTCAACGTCCAAAGCACAGAATACCCTTGGCTCCCTGCCCTCACACCCACCAACGTGTCAGGGGTGAAGGATCCACCCTAGGGGCTCCCTGCACAGTACTGAGAAGTGGGTACTTAAAGGCAAAGACCAACAGGCAGTGTGACATGCAGAGCTGACAGGGTATGCTGCTGGGAGGCTTTCCAGAGGATGAAAGTAACAGTCCTTGGACAGTCTGAAGTTAAGAGTTGTGCTCTGGGAGAGCTCTCCACAGCTCCTTTCCCTGTGACCAGAAAGAAATCCTAACCTCCATACATTCAGTCAGTCTGCTTCCTTGCCAGCTTTTCTCTCCTCGGGGAAGGAAGCACTGCTGCCTTGCTTACTCACCACAGCTCCATTGTGAAGATCTGGTTTATATGCAGGGCCTGAAATACTGGGTTAAAGATCAAGGGAAGATCAAAAGCCACCCTGCCCCTCCTGCAACTTGCTACTCCACCCTCCAACAGGAGAGGCCCTCTCAAACACAGGGGACATTGTGTAAAGAGGGAGAGGAAGCACAGTGATAAGAAACACTTTAGAAACCACCAGCTCCAGAGCAGCCTGCTTATAAACCCATCCACCCAGGACAAGTCCACGGTTAGACTGTCCACTCTGCCCAGTGGTTGTAATAATGCTGCCAACCAAGCAGCAGGGTTATTTGCTGCTGCCAGGAAGTGGTGGGACCTAATTTGGTTTCCTTCAGGTTCAAAGAGGCATTTTCTGATAAAATCCTATTTCATAAGGAGAAAAATGATGTCTTGGGCTGCTTGTGCTGTACATCAGCATTAGCTGAGAGGCTCCAACTGCATGGTCTGGCATGGTGCTAAGCTCTCCCTCAGGGTATCAGCTTTTTGAGCAAAGACATTATTAAATTCTGTACAGCTTGGGGACTGAGGACAGCACCCTGTATTTTGCAGATAAGAGAAAACACGCTCTGAAGTCACTCCTACCTCGAGTGGCACTTCCCTAAGATGAAAACATACCCCCTCACTGCGGGCACAATAAATTCCTGTGCAGGTGAATAACTGCGGGAGTCTGCTCGGGGCTGGGCTGGCACTAAAACTTCACACTAAATGGGGAGAGAGAAAGGATTTGCCTCTTCTGGCTGGTGGTTTACTTTCCTGTAAACCTGTACAAACATAAAATTTGTAAGCACTGCCCTGCTGTCAAGTGTAGTCGCAATTAGCCAATGGGCTCTGAAGTCTTTTGACGCACACATGTGCACCCACAGAAACACAGCTGCATTCTTCTTGTTTCCTTAGGAAACCAACCTAAAAACCCCAGGCCAAAACACATATTTTCCCTTCTGTGGAGGCTACAAAAGAACAAACTAGAAGAGCAAGATAAGAGACTGTAGTGAGCAGACTAAATGTGTTAAGCATTGTGTGGACAAAACTGGCTCAGGCCAACTGTGGTGGTGCAAAGCTGGGTTAAGAAATGTTCTTGACGTGGAAATTATCTGTCCAGAAACACCTTTGGAGGTTTTCCTTCTCCAGGAGAAGAAGCAGGAGCCGCTGTTCTTAGTGCTGCTGGGCTCATGTAACATCTGAACTAGCTAAAGAGGCTGCATGGATTTAATTTTCAGTTGAAGGTGCCTAATTCACTGCTAGGACATTTCCACCTGCCCTGACTGTCTCCTCGAACACACAGATCTGTGCATATGACTCCCAAAGGATCTGCGCACTGAGGTGGTCACAGTGGCATCCACTTTATCTGCAAGGAGACCACCTTGGATATATTGTCTCTTCACCTTCAGAGATCACTCCCAGCACACAGGCTGGCTGTGACACTGTAGTGATGTCCCTCCTCTCCAGTAGCTCCTAGGTCTGTTGTCTAAACAGGACACTGACTTCACAGCATCACTGTGGCGCTCAAGCCCTAAAGCCGGCGGTGATCCCATGGACATAGATTCCTCTGGCTTCAGGGATTCATTTCACTGATAACAAATCTGAATTTCTTTCTCTCATGCTGAAGATGCTTTCACACTGGAGCATTTGCTTCTTCCACGTGGTGCAGCTAGCTAGTGTGCTTGCTGTTAACACACAACCTGAACCGGGCTGATGATGGAATCAAGCAAACAATCAGGGCAGGATGAGAAAACCTGAATATCTTGAAACAGCCTGGGTAAGAAACAGGCTTAGCCAGTTCTGGGAGCAAGAGGTTGGGATAGAAAATATACTTGATGTGGAAATTATTGCTCAATGAAATCTTTAGGGCAAGAGGGAGTTCCCTCCCCACACCTGTTCTGAAATCGGAGCTGCTGCCATTGGTGTTGCTGGGTTTTCTTCTGGGTGACCTTGGTATTCAGGAAATGGAGTTTTCACTAGTGGAAGCCAGAGCAACAGCCAAGACAAACAGGTCCAGAAATCCCTTCCGGAGGGGTGAGAGCACAGAGGAAATTACTCAATTACAAGCAGAAGATAAAACTCCTGAGAGGTCTGGAGTCCATGCTCCCTCTACACACCATGTGCACTGGAGAGAAAACACTCAGAGCTGGGGGGCTCCCTCACCTTCTGGTGTCATCCAGGGCTTCAGACAGAGCACACATCTGCTCAAGTAGCCTGGTGAGGATGAAAAAGTCTTTTTTTAAGAAGGGCCATCCCATAAAATTTCATAGTGAGCAACTCCATTTCTAATGGCCTTCTCTGAGCATCATTTCACAGGCATGACTTACACTTGCAGGGGCCAGTGACAATCAAACTCCCTTTGAGTCTCTTGTGTGTTTGTAGATTACTCTTGTCACTACTAAACCACAGAAGCTAAAGATGAAAAGAGATGGGCAAATGGATGAAAATGGAAAAATCTGATCATGATCAACATCCCAGTGCCCACTGGGTTTGAGCTGCAAGCCAGTCATGTAACAGCTCTTCTGTAGGCCTCCCAGACATGTTCCTCAAAGCACACCTGAGGACACTGTAACTTAAGTAAGGAAGAGAGGAAAAAAGAAGCCAAAGCCTGTCCCAGCTCTGGTGCCTCCTCTAGCAAACTTCACATGCTGCACTCCATATCTGGTGTTCTGCAAAAGCACTTAAAATCCTCTACAAACATCACCCATTCAAATGCTCCTGAATTTTAAGTCTAGAGACTGAGGTCCAAAACACAGGAGCTGAACTCACTCTCTCAAACATAAGCTCCAACCCAAATGCCATTTGTAGAATGATCTGACTTTCAAGGCTGATTTGGAGCTGACCCAAGACTATGGGAGTCTTCCACAGCTGTATGGGTGATGTTCCCATTAACCCAAAGTGGAAAGCAGTCTGTAAGAACCTGGTGTTGCTGAATCCTGGTCTTGGTCCTGCATCTGCCCCGTACACAGTCTGAATGTCACCTCCAAACCCAAGCTCTGCTATCACCAACCTGAGATCCTGATGAGTAGGATTTCATAACCTAGAGCCTGCCTGGGGATCACACAATACTGTGTAACTTATTTTTTCACATGCCAAGTACTTTCTAAGCTGGATGGAGACAGCCTAGCCTTGGCTGCCCCTCCCAGCAACACTGGCTTTTGCTTGTAAATCCAGCAGGCAGGAAATCATTTCCAAAGTCTATAAATTAGTTTTGGCTTTGAGTACACCAAGCATTAATTTCTGTGTCTGCACTATTTGATGTAGAGCTTGGATGAAATATGTCCTTCTAGCTCTCAAAACGATTGAGTTACTCATGGACTTCCAGGGCAGTTGAGGAAATGAGTAACTATGCAATGGAACAAAACTACACATACCATGGTGTAGCTCCTTGCCATGCAATCTTTCCTTTCAGACTTGCAGGCTGCCTCTCCACTACCAGAGGATACATATGTTCTGTAACTGAAAGATACCATTGTCCATGCTGTGACTACTGGGAGAACCTTCCCAGCGGAATAGCTAAAACAATGCAAGTCTTCCAATCAGCTTAACTCGTTGTGCTTGACACCCTAGCAGCTTGCAGCTGACAAGGCTCTTTGGCGCATGTTAAGTCAATTATGTCAGCTTCAACATGACTGAAAAATGGACTCAGTTTACTTTCGAGGCAAGGCCATCATCTTAGGACAGCAGAGGTGCTCCAAGAGTGGCTAACAGATGGCAAGCTCTGAAGCTCTGAAATGCAGAATGTTTGACAAAGGTAATTAGGCGCTCGTCTTACCCTTGCTGGCAACCTGCTCCTAAACCAACATCTGTGACCTGTGTGATGACTTGGGATACTTGAAACTGTTTAGCTTACAGAGCAGTTCATTACCCCCATCCCTGAGAAGCTGCTTCAGTCACTGTTGTTGCTGATGTGTTGTGCTGCAGCAGTCTGTCCTCACTGGGCTGTGCCGCAGAGTTCCATGCGGCTCCAGCTGCACCCCACAGCTGCGGCACGGCAGGAGGCTCCCTGTGACTGCACTTCATCCTCCAGCTCCTGCTGGGTTAGTGCAGGCTCCTGCCTCCCCCAGCACCAACAGCTTGAGTGCAATTTTCTCTGAGGCTAAGATCTAACCCATTCTAACTATCCAGAGGAGTTGTGGTGTTTTCAACACCTCTGCTGGGATTCTGGTGCACTTGTCCTATTGCCCATGAGAGTCACAAACATGCAATACAAATCCTCTTGTGTCAGGAGCTTTCAGATTAAATTAAAACCTAACTATTCATGGGGCCAAAAGGCACAAAAGCAGCCCAGGAAAACTGCATTTGTCTCTGTGCACAGCAATGAATTTCATGGAAAATTAGCCTCAGAATCAATACAAAGTTGGATGCATGATGCTGGGTTTTGTGCTCATGGGGCTTTCATGCTACAGGAGATGTTTCTTGGTCGGTGAATTGCTGAAAGGCTTGAAGAGTTTTGTGATTTTGCTGCTAATCAGTGTGTGACAGTGACATGCCTGATCACAGCAAGCTTCAGCAGAGAAGAACAGAACACAACCTTTTCCATCCTTAGGCCCTTATTCCTGTTCTGTGGGAAAAACGAAACCAAACTACACCAGTGCTAGGTAGTCTCCCTGGTTTAATATTCTTCATTCCTGACCTATAACCCTGCTAATCCAGCTCTCGAACATTCGTCTGCCAACCTACTTCAAATCTAAGCCTAAATCCCAGATGGGCTCTCCTCATCAATAAAGCCTAGCAACAGGGGCAAAATGGTTGCTTTAAAATGTAGAACACATTTGAGAAGCTAGCAAAGCAAAATTCCTCCAGAGTTCATTTCTCAATAGGAAGCAAAGAAAGATCTCCAGAGAGAAAGCTACATCATCCTTCTTTGCCATAGCTTTTAGTGGAGCAACTCTACTTGTCCTGAACTTGCAGCAGTTGTTTAAAGTCTTTGAAAGAGGATCAGAATGACCATGTCTCACCTGTGAAGACATAGAAGCTGCACAAATACTCACAAAACCCTCAAACTACAATCTGCAAAATTGCTTTCGGGTATCATTTTAGACCTGAAATTCAGCTGGGCTTACTCAGAGAGTCTTCTACAATTACTGAACCCCAAGATCTCTTAGAGTGGAACTTACTGGTTCTAACAGAGTTTGCAGGGTTTAACCAATTGGAAGCTTTTACTTCAGTGAAGGTCGGTGACATTCCAACCCAAAAGAGGCTTCATAAGATCTAGCTAGAGAAATGAATAAAATGCTAAAGCAAATATTTCCAAACAAGTACAAATACTCTCCCCCTGTTGTAGAGTATTTCACAGAGACTCCAGAAGCAAAATCCCAGCTGTAATGACTTCATAGAAAGCTTCCAGAGGGAAGGAAAAAGCCTAGGGACACTAGCTCAAAAAACATGTGGAAATTGCCAAAGCTGTAGAAAGTTTCACATTACCAGGTTGATGTTATTGGCTTCTATGTGCTTCAGCACAAAGGTGGCAAGGAGCTGTGTGTCCCATTCAACAGCAGGGTCATCTGGAAGCTCCCTGAAAAGGAGAAGTGCAATCAGTCACTTCATCGCTGAGAACTCTGTAAAGACCATGCTAGAAAAGAGAGATCCTCTTGGAGAATGAAATCAAGATAACTTTATTTACCATTTAAACTCACTGAACCTCACTTAAGAATCTTACAAGCTCTTACACTGAAGGGTTGAAAGGCAAACAGCAATTCCAACACTCTCCTCATAGGTGTGCCAAGGTCTTCTGTTCTTCCTACCACTAGGGTAGACTTTCTGACTGCTTTACTTCAAGCATCACCTACTTTGTTAAATGATTGTTATTCTCTATTCATCCTAGTAAAACATCCTTCTCTATTTGAAACCCCTTTAAATCATCTTTTCCTGACTTTCCAATCATCATCTACTGGTGAATTACCTGTGAAAAGTACCAGAAGCAAACTCTTGCTCTCCTTTAGACAGGAATAACTTATGAACCTCTACCAGGGGATGATACAGCCACAACCACACTGCATGGATTTGACTTTAGTTCTTCTACTGGTTTATTTTGTCCTTTGCATACCAATTGGGTATGCCAAGCATACTGCAGCTGAATACTCTGCCTGGGTATTTTAGATTGCAGGCTTCTAGGGGCAGGGGACCATGAGCCAACTGCAAAATAACACCAGACAGCCAAGAGAATGATTCCATATTTACACAACTGAGAGCTGAATGTGACACCCCCCCACCCAACCCCAAATCATTATCTCTGAATGATGCCAAGAAAACATTGCTTGCCAAGTTAAAAAGGTTATTAGTAAGGACAGGATAACTCCCAGCTGCTAAAGACCAATAATGACAGGTTAAAATGGTCTTTTTCTCAGACCTTTTGCCTCCTCTGCTAGTCTGATAAGTGCTCTGAGGTGGCTGAGCAGAGCAGCGACTACACAACTTTCTCACATGGACGCAGGGGTTTGGATCTGAACTGATCCAGCTGTTTGCTGCAGAAAGCAGGAGTGCTACCTCCCAACACTCCTCAGGCCTTGCCGAGTCCCCAGACAGCAGGATGAGAACATCTGCAGCAGAATAATGGGAAAATGTCTTCTTGGCACACTCCAAAATAAAGCTCAGCCTGGGTCTTCATGAGAGGTCTTCTGGCCACAAATTTTCCCACTGCTGTTGACAGGAGTAGTAGCAAAAGGAAGGGCCTGAAGTATGAAGTGACCATCAGCATTTCACTGGCTGTGTTACACACTCCTGCTCCGCACAGGCCAGAAGAAAGTGCTGTGAGAAACCCCAGCAACAAGGGAAGGCGTTTCCACCTCACTGTGGTCCCTGGAGCAGGATTACCAACAACAGACAGTTCTGCTGTTGCTTACAATTCCCTCTTGTGCAGACAGCATCTCTGCCTGATGTATACAAGAAATCTGAATGTCATCAGAGGAAAGATTCTTTGGTACATGCAGTATCTATCTCATCAACTCAACCAACCTGCAGCACATCTGCTCAAACAGAGATTGTGAAAGTTTTGAAGAGGAAGTGGCCCTGCTGACCCCAAAGGTATGACAAGTGCCACCCTGTCACAGCAAGCTTTCAATGAGCACATTTTAAAAACAGGCTTCAGCTATAACATCCCAAGCAACATGCACACTGAGCAGAGCACACTGAGTGCAAGTCTCAGGGTGCTTCAGCTGCTCAGATGGTACCTTTGAGGTTGTGTCAAGGCTTAATCTGATAACAGTAAAGCAATAAATTAGTCTAAAAGGGATTCTTCACTGGCCACTGGCAAAGCAAAAATCATCTCCCTTTTCGGACAGGGGTGAGAGGAAGTCCCATTAAAACAGAACCCGAGCTCCTGCAGTGAGAGGTCAGAAAGAAAAGTAGGGCTTGGAATTTATGATGTCCAGGAGGCTTTGGTGTCATAGCCACTGCACTCGGCTTTATTGGGCTGTCTCCAAAAAGGCTGCCGGGTAGTAGAGCAGGTTTTAACTAGTTTAGACAGATAAAGATCACCCTCCTTCAATGGAAATGAACAGCTGGAGGCAAAGGTTTAGAATCCCTGGAAACAAAACAATCTGAAGGCATGAGCAAATTAACTCCATGAACACTGAACTGATTAAACAGGATCATTCTGCAAAAAAATCCTGCTTCTACACCCTGACTGGTACTCACGGAGAGAATACTCACTCCAGGAAGGAAAAGGAATTATTTTTCTCACATAATACTTGTTAGGCACCAAATAGAGAGAAGCTGATCTTGCCAAACAAGATGCACACCTACACGAGCACATTCGTAATTCATTAACAGCCACCGTGGTCCACTGAAGTACTCTTAGCCCATTCTGCCAACAAGAAGTGACACACAGGTTAAATGCTGTGCCCCAAGTCAGCCAGAGAAGTCAGTAGCAGAACTGGCAATACATGAATCCAGATCACTCCAGGAAATTACTTTCTTGCTTGCTTGCTTGGTTGGTTTATATAATACTTTGTAAAGTTCAAAATTCAAGCATTCCCATAACAGCAGAGACCTCACAGAAAGCAGGAGACCAAGAACTTTCTGCCTGCACTCTGGATATCAATAACTGGGTCCAGGCGAGGATGAAAATGACTCAGAAAACCAAGTTCATATCCACCATAGAGCAATGTACACAAGACATCTTCTCACAGGAGCTCTATGCACACCCTAGGAACTCTCTTTGGTACAAAGTATTTTTCCTATGATCAGCAATCGGTCCTCACCAAATCCGCGAAGTCCGCTGGCTTGCAGCACTACAGAAGTTGAATTGACTGTTTTCACCTCCAGGACTTTGTGTCACAAACGTGCAGCATTTAAATGGTTAACTCCACGTTGTCTTTCTGGCTAAGGCTGACAAAGCCTCCCGGCTCAAGGTCGAAGGGCTGAGATAAAGGACTCTAAAGGAGTGAAAATTAGCACATTCCCTGGAGCAGACTGGAGCTCATCCCAGGAGACAGGGTTCCCCACCCACCCTCTCAGTCCTCTGCCCAGAGAGCTCCTCGCTGCTGCTGTCAGTCACTGGGACAGATCAAGGTATAAATCCTGCACTGGAGGCCTCCCGGGTCACACTGCTGGACGATATTGGTAGGAAGGGTAGAGGGGTTTGGTCACTTGGCCTCATTTCCACCACACTATTAAAATCTGTAAATGACGTTTAGGGGCATTCCACATGACTGACACTGAATGCAGGTGGCTGCTTGGATGAGGCCCTGGTTGACCATGGAAAAACAGGGAGATGCATACAGAAAGATTTTTTTTTAATTTAAAAAATAGAATAGGGCTCCAGAAGTGGTTTTTTTTCCCCAGCTACTTCCAATGAGAGCCATGCTGTGCACTGGGCAGGCAGTGTACAGCTGTGCCAAGGGATCTAGAGACTGAAGAGAGAGAAATGAAGAATTATGGTGCTGCAGAATGGAGTAGTGTCTGTCTCTGCTCACTGATTTCAGCAGGACCAGTCACAGGAAACATCTTGTTCTGAAAATCAAAACCTGGGCCATTCTATTCATCCATCCACTGCTGGTAGTGAGAACCAGGCAGAAGCCCTGCTTTCCTCTAGCTCACCTCCTTGTTTCCTTCTTACCAGGTTGAGCAGACAGAGCAGACTCCAGCATCTGCAGTTCCCCATCCAGCATTTCATAGGGAGAAGATGGTAGATGTCCTGCATATCCTGGCTGAGGCATCACAGAGCCATAAGGGGGCCACAACAAATCACATAAGCAGTTAACCCAAAATTCGACCTTGTGCAGCTCTTGCCCAACAGTCTTACAGCTGGCTGCATGAGAGAAATGTCAGCAATCACTGCCTGATGCCAGCTCCTCTCCAGCCCTCCTCCTCCTGCCTGCTGTGGGCCGTGGAGCGTGGCTCCTCTTAAGCCTCAGCCTTGGCCATTCCAGCAGTGCCTGTAATGCTATCCCTGCCAGGGGCCTGGGCATTTTGTAGGGTCGTCTTTCTAGGAACATTTGTGCTCAAGATAGCTAAGTTCCTGTCAGTTGGAAGGCCTCTTTTGGCCAAGACAGAGATTTAAAAACCTTCACAGATATATACTGCCAAGTTACACCTCTCTTACATGATATACTACTCAAATGCTGTCCAATTTTCCACTGCTCATCTTCCCCAGCTCTTTTAAGAGCAGCCAGGGCGTTTGTGTACAACCATCCCTCAAAGCCTGCCGGGGAATTTATTCTGCTTGTGAGCTAAGCTCCCATGCTTGCTCTGAAGGTTAAGTTTAAACAGATAGTCTGTGTGATGACCATGTGGCTTTAACAAACAGCAAACAGGCTGTCTCTATGTGGGACACTGGCCTTTACAATAACCTTGAGATCAGTCCCTCCTGACATCTGTTGAATTGGGCAATCCTCAGTCCCTGGGAGCATGATGAAGCAGTGCCTCTGATTTCCTGACCGTTACATTGATGAGGACCAAGCAAGCACCCTCTATGCCTTGGCAGGAAACCTTTACAGGTGGCAACAGGATGGGGATTTGCAATAGGGTTTCTTCTAGAAGCTATTTACATGTTCATTAATACAATCTGAGACACCAGAGCAAAACTTTCAAGTTGCTAATGTGATTTTCCATTCCACTACACACCAAAAGGGTCACGATTAAAGAGCTTTCCCATTTCTTACTGCCCTTTTGTCCTGCAGCATGACCTTCACCAATCCAAGACTAGGGACCAGGAAACATTTTTGCCTAACTTCTCTTCCTTGTTCCTCCTGTCCCCAGGGAATGATTTTACATTAAATCATTACAAAGGTAGGTAGATTGATGGTGGATTATTACATAGGAAACAGGTGACCTGCCAAGCGCTAGATTCCCAGCTGAGAATAATGACCACAATGTGTTTGTTGGAACAAAGGATGCCCTTTGTATAAAGTTAACTGTATGAAATGAACATCTGGGCAATTGAAACTGGATCAAGAAGCCAAAGATCCCCCAGAACAAAATGACGTGAGCGCACAATTAGTGAAACGGCCACGTGACGGCTGGCGGCAGGCGGTGACCTTTACATCACAGCCTGACAGCCACTGAAAAAACTGTCAACAGAAATCATTGCATGCTCTTGAAAGTGGAGCAGAGAGTTTTTATTTCTGAGATGCTGCTGAGATAAGGTAAGGCAGGTTAGCCCTAGGTCTTGAAGCGGAGCCTCTAAATCCTTACGTTAATAACTATTTATAAATTTCTCTTCCTATAATGGCCAATTACAGGCAGGAGGGAAATGTTGCTGTCATGCTGCATGCTGAGTCTCTGATTCAATCGAAAAAAGCCCACTCAGACAAATGATCAGCATCTTGCAACATCATGTTATACAGGGAACAGATGCTGTGTGCTTATTGGAATGTAACAATCTCCAATTTAGAAGAGAAATGGACTAAACCAGGATGGTAACTGTCAAATAAAAAGCCACCTACGACAAGTTGAATTTTTTTACAGCAGCTGCTTCCTCCCTCTCATTATAGTAAAGAAAGCCAAATTATTCTGAGATTTGTATTTTAAGGCAGGAAATAAGAATCATAGGGTTTGGTGTAAGCAGAAGGTAAAAGAAGTGGTGAAAATGTCAATGACTGGACTATTAAAAATAAAATAACACTTCAAATACTTCCTAAAAGGAAAAAAAGCAGAATGGCCATAATCCTTTTCTCCCATCCCTAACTCTTGTAAATGTGTACATACAAATTTCAAAGGAAAATTAAATAAGTTTAGATGCCATGTAAGTGCTGATGTCACTGATGTGGCCATAACTGGCTGAAGTCATGCATAAAGGGAAAGAACACAAAGACAGACAGCAGACTCTCTCCAGCTTGCTCCAAAGTCCAGGCAGGCTGCATGCTTCTTCACTGAGCTGTGTCAAAACCCAGGGCACCTCTGACAGGTAACATTCCAAGTACCTTCAAAACTCCCAAGGTAAATGATAATTAGGTCTCTAGGGAACAAACTTCTTGACTTGTGCACAATCCTATGTTTCTGTTTGAGAAATGTGCATCCTTTGGGTTTAAATTCAAAGGAATTATTACAGAACACAGTGTGGGTTGTTTGCAAAGACCTATCCAAATGGCCCTGCACTCATGCTGTTTGGTTTTTTTTTTTTAATGAATAATTGATGAATTCTCAGCAGAGTTTAATGTTTATTCACAGAGATGACACAATTGCTTATCATAATTTGAAATCTGGTATTCATTTGACGTCTGTGCCTCAGTGCCTTGTTGATAAATAACAGCACAAAGCTCTGCAGGAACAAGTTCATATTCAACATCTTTGAACAAAAACAAATGATGGTACCTTTGAAGAACAGAAATACATAGAAACTGCAGTGAGTAAAGCTAGTGTTAAAAAGTAACTTAAAAAAAAACTCCTTTGGAGGGAGCACCAGGCTTTGCTGTGTAAGACAGGAAACAAAACTTAGCTAATTCTGGGCAGATCAGCAATTTAGTCACAGTTTTCCCATCTTCCGCTCTTCGTGCCAGCAAAGTGGAAATAATTATCTGTTCACACCTGCATAAAGACACTTGAGATCCTTCTAAGAAAAGCATTAAGTCTGTTCTCTGATTTCTATATTGAAATCTAAAGCATGTGTCTTGACAGTCCTGGGTACTGGGAATCCCACAAAGTTGCCCTTTACTCCCTGCATTTCCATCACATGGAGTACTGAAACAAGTTCAGTGAGTTAGTCCTGACTTGAAAGTCTGCGCCAAAACATAGAAGACTGCATAAAGCTCCAAAATGATGAATATGGTGAACTGTTCTGCCCATATGGTGCAGAGCAACTTTGCAACAAGGATAATGTCTTCTCAAGCAGTTAAGTCTTCCTTAGGGGCTGATGCCAAACAGTGATTGATTCCAAAGCCAAGCATCAACCCTCAAAAATCAAGTGTCATCTCAAGCTGCTTTGCTTTCAGCTGCAAATACCAAATGCTCCTTGGAACATAACCTGTTTAGCAGACACACAGCAATATTAGTTTTAAACTCCCCAGACTCTCCAGAGCACACACAAAGCTGAGACATCTGGGCCAAATGTTACCTTAACAATGGAGACCCTGTTTGCCAAGCCATGTGTCAGAGGGCTGGGTGTGTAACCTGCTGGGCACCTTGCTTTGGTCACAGCAGCAAGGTGTCACCTTGCAATACTACAGCTAAGGAACATGATTTCCCTGGCAGAGAACAATTATTCCCAGAGTATGTCCACAGCTCCTTGTCCCATCCTTGGTCTCTCACATAGCAAATGACACCCATGGCTGATGTGCACTTAGTACACAGCACTGCCTCAACACTGTCTTGCAAACGTGAGGAGAAACAAGCCTTGGAATTCTCATGTGCAAGTGTCACACTCCATGTGTGACACTCATGTCATCACTGTGCTGCTGGAACTAGTGTGAAGAATACATCAGAACCTGTGTAGTCACCATTCCTGACTGATTGATCAGAAAAGGCAATGGGCACCAAGTACTTTGCTGTCATGCAGAGCTTTGAGTTCAGCTGCCAAAGGAGGGACCTCTAGTTCATTTGCTCCAACCTATGCTGAGAAGCCTGAGCTTCAGCTGAAGCAGAGGTCTGCAACGGGTTGCTTGCAAGAACTATGCAGTGCTGTGGAGTGTTTCTGGATCTCTGGTGAGACCAGAAGTAGCAAAACAAGTTCAAGTCCCCAAAGAGAATTCTTGAAACAATAAAGCAGTTCCCCTCTTTCACCCTCAAGCTGGGTGCTGTGTTTTATGCTACTTTTTCTTTCCAGCTTTCGTGTTTGAGATGCATTCATTTTGCACACCCACTATCTGCCAAGCTAAGGCCAGTTACAGCTTTTGTCCCTGACAGCCATTATGTGATCAGAATATACTAAGTGCCTGTCAGCTGAGTGGGGCCCACAGATCCCACATCAGCGACCCATTTTCAGCCAGCCACCATTTAGCCTGTTTCTAGCACAACCAGCAGTTTCCAGCACTACACACTGCCAGCAGGGACTTGCCAAGTGCTGGGCAAGAAGCCTCCCTTTCATTTTATAGAAGCTGGACTTCTGTGTGATGTGTTGGGGGCCATTAACAGAGTTCACTGAAAACAGCAGTCAGAGGCCAGATTTAGTAGTCTCATGAGATTTGGGGCTGCCATGCAGAATAATGAGTCAGCAGTTCCTCCTCTGGCCCACTGACATGTGGTTTGGGCAGTAGACAATAGTGCAGCATGAAATGAAGCCAGTTCCATTCACACGGAAGGTATGGTGGAAAGTAGACCATTAAAGTCCTTACCTGGCACAGGAAAAGGAGAATTCACCAACCTTTTGCTGAGTATCTGCTGGCAAAGTGCATTTCTGGTATTTGTCCCAACTGACTGACAAAGAACAGATCTATCAGCAACATCTGGCAATGTCATCTGCAGACTTCTAATATGAGAAACATCTTCAAACACACCACTGCTGGAGCACAATGCTGAGCAGAGGTATACATGGAACAGCGCTTCACGGTCAAGATGTTTGATGAAAATGCTCAGTGGAAAGTCTGGACAGTGCATGTGGCCTGTAGCAGTTGGTGGCCCATGAGAATTTTGCTCAACATTCCTGAAACAATCTGCTCTTGTCTGTGTCAGTTCTCAGAGGAGCAATAACTGACCTGAAACCAAAAGAGGTGGACTCGCCTCTGCTAACACCCAGCTCCTTGGCCTCAGTTAATACTTTGGGATGCCTCTGGCTTCTCTGATATTTCTGACAGCAGTAGGGGAAGGACACAGACCATGTTCCTCCAGAAGCACCATCTGTACTATAAGGAATGAGCATCATTAAGCCTGTAGGAAACGACTGTGCAGTTCCCAGAGTGGCGCAGAGCAGGGCTCGCTGCCTCATTGTTATTGCTGGCTTTGCCATAGTGCCCAGGAATCCATCTGGGGCCTGACAGTGAGTCCTTCTGAGTGAGAACAGCAAGCCTAGCAACCCTACAATCCAAACTCATGTTTTAAAACTGAAATACAAATCACCAGCAAAACCAGGTCTCTGAGGAGCAAACCACAGGACTTCACTCCTCCCTTCCTCATTTCTTTTGTTTTGTAAAATGCTTTGAAAATAAAGTTTAAAAAAAAAAAAAAAAAAAAAAAGAAGAAGAGCAAAGCAGGACAGGGCATTGGACAGGCTGCATTAACCCATGCATCAAGATGCCATGTCCAACTAACCTGAGTCCTGGCAGCAATGGTTCAAGGAGGACCGAGTTTCAATTTCAAACTTCTGGGCAGGTCTTGCTCACCTGGCAGAGGAGCAGCGAGCAGATAGGTGGGAGGGGAATGCAGTGTGTTCTTCATAGCCAGGGTTTTACTACAGTACTGGCACATGAAGCTCCTGGCACACATCATAACATGACCAGGACTCCACAGTAGAAAGTGTGGAGACCCAAGTGTGGAAACCCAAGAGGAAGGAACAGGATAGCTAAAACATCACAACCTCTATCTGCCAGCTAAGCCTAGTGCTACTTCATCACAACCTTGATATTGAATCTGCTCCTGGAATGATAAATACACCACATAGTACAGGCAAGACCTGCAGTTCTGATTCTGGCCCAGGTAAGTCACTCAGAACTTTGCCACTGACTTAATGGCATGGGCCAGACCCTCAAAGAGAAGGACAGCCAAAGGCATGACTCCTACCAAAGACACAGGTCTTGGTCTGTTCCACATCACAAGCAAACTGCAGTCAGAAAGCTCAGGAGAAAGCTTGTAGCCAAATGAATCCCTCAGCCATTTGCATTAATCATCTAGGAAGAGAAAGCACAGAATAGTCACTTCATGGACATTCATTTCTCATGCCAAAACTTATATAAATGCAGATGCAACTTCAGCAGAGATCTCAAGAGGATGGTGAAGTGGTTCCAAATGCAGCTTCTCTACACCAATTCCATCCAAAATGAGGTTTCCTGACAACTCAGCCTCCTACAACCAATCATGTCCTGCGATCCATTTAATCTGTGCAGTGTTATAGGAGTGGTACTTCTGGGAGCCATGGTGTACCCACCATGTGTAACTCTGAGGTTCTGATGCCCAGAGCTCTCTAGATGGGTGCAAATTTTATTAGTACCATCAAATCACTTCCTTTATAAAGAGCTTTTATCACGAAGGTAAACTCCCATCTTCACCGTAAGCTCGGTCCCATAGATTTTACTGGCATGCAAAGTTTCTTCCCATGCAAACAATCCTCTTGCAGGCACTGTCCTGCCAGCCCCACTGACGTGAGTGCCCCAATTACATGATTACATGAGCAAGCTCTGGGCCAGGCTCTGCAGCTCTGGCTCTGCAGCTGGTGAAAACCTGCAGCACTCCCACAGCAGCTCTGCCAGGAACCACCTTTGGAACTCACATCTGCAGCAGCTAAGTGGGACCCAGCAGCAACGGAGGAGTCCAAACGCAACGACCTTTATGGCCGACCCTTCGTCTCCTCCGTGCTCGGCGCTCCTGGAGCGTTATGCAATGGCTTTGCTATAGCAACCGCCGGGGTGCTCGGCAGTAACCCCGCCGCTGCCGCGGGCCCTGCTGCAGCCACTGAACTTTGGCCCACTGGTGAGCCGCCCGCTCCCGCAGCGCTGCCGGCCTGTTTACACTGCTCACATGACGGGGGAGAGGGAGGCTCCTGGCAGCCCACAGCAGCCAGCCGGATTTCTAGGACCAGGCCAAGCCTGCCAAAGGCTGGAAGCGATTAACTCTTGCGAGCGGGGGCTACGAGCTCCAGCAGCCGTCTGCCATGGCCCCGGAGATGCCGCTTGGTGCGGTGCGAGTGGTGCTGCACCTTCCCCGCACCGCTGCGGGAAACGGGGAGGGATTAAGGCATTCAGTGAAGGGGGCAAGAAAATCAATAAGCTTTAAAGAAGGAAACTTTTCCTTCTTAATGAGTGGCAGATGAGTGAGGATAATGAACTGGAGCTGGGAACATAATAACCTCCTCGGGAGCTGCGTGCTGTGAATTGCACATACCTGGCATACATGGGGGTGCACAGAGCTCCGGTGTTGGTGTAGTGTTCCATGGGGTCTGAAGCACCTCACAAGCCCCAGGGGCACAGGAGTAGCTTGCAGACAGGGAAGCTGTACTCCACAGGTGCCTTGCTAAAACGGTCACTTAATCTTACAGCACAATCCTGTAAGAAGGCAGCTGCAGATCACCAACCCGCAGCCCTGGCATCACTGGTGAGCAGGACTAGCAATACCTCAGCACTTTTACAGCACTTATGTCCACACATTAACAGATGTTCATTAACTAACCCCACTGTGAGGCTGGTATGGGGAAGTAGGCAAGTAATAACCTCCACATTTTATAATGAGACAATTAAGAGCTCAGGTAACTCTACGTAGAAAGCCTGAGGCAACAGCACTGAGTCAGGGGCAGAGCCTGGAATGGAGCCTGAGAGCTCCCAGCACGGCCACAGCCCAGCACTGCATCACCCACACTCACTCCAGGAATACATTTTATTGCCAGGGGCAAATAACAACCCATTTTTCAACAGGCTCCTTAGAGGTGCTCTGCAGAGCCTCATATATTCCTTGGGTACTTGGACTGTGCAGAAAACACATTAACAGCTGCAAATCAGCCACCATTTCACCAGCATCATGGGACCTGCTTAAAAATACCTCCTAAAACCTGTCCGTGGCCAAAGTGTTGACCTCTGCATCACTTAATTGTGTTCTGGACTGCACTGGTGGGACACAGCCCTGGATGTCTGTTTCTGTCAATATTCTTGGCTGCTTTTTCTTAGGTACTTGTCACTTAGGAGTAGTCTACATAAACTCAGTCTTACCCTAAAATACTGCATTCTCCAGTAAACCCTCATTATTCCCAGTAAAGGGCTGTGTGGATTTCTTTTCTATGCTATGAAGACAAGGTCATTGTAACTATAATGGAACTTGCAGATACAGCACTGAAAAGCAGGTATGCCTTGGTACCAGAACTCACTCCTTTTGACAGCTGCACTCACAGTTATACCTACGTCCAAATAGAAATGTTTCATAAAAAACATTGAAAGGGAATTTGTTACCTCGGGCTAAAAACCTAAGCACTGAAATCAAATCAGCCTCATTTGTGCAGAAACAGGACCACTGCAGTGAACTGTTCACGGCCCCTCACTGGTCAGACAGGCTGAGTTCTCTGGCGTTTGTCTATGAGCTCTCCATGCAGAAGCTCGACCTATTAGCACAAGTTCTACAGACCCTTCACCTTCTCTTCCCCACAGACTAAACCTCTGTCTGCCAGTGTTTTATCTTGCAATATTAAACACTGTCTTCTCCAAGGCAAATGATAAACCAGTCTTGGCAGCCTATTGTGTGGCTACTTAGAAGAGAAATGTTGAGTATTTGGCTTATGAAACAGAAATACAGGAAGAAAATATTTGTAACAATGCTCCTGTTTAAATAAGAGACCATAATTTATTACAGATGTGACCCTTCCTTCCAAAATGAAGGGTTTAAATCTTGCTGATGCTATGTAATGACATGAAGTAGGATGGACTTAACGAAGAATATATCCAACTTAAAATGGTGAACTGCTCCCTTTTATCCCTGCCATTTTGTACCCCAAAATAAGCACAAATGATGCTTCTTTCAAGCACTGTTTGCCAAACTTTTCAGTGTTCAGAAGATGAAAAAAAAAATATTTACAGGAAAACATTCATCCCTCATCTGAAAACAGGCTGGACACTTAATGCACTTAATGAAATTCAGTTAAATATTAATCTATTAAAGAAGGCAGAAGATTGGTTAAGCTTACAGTCACAACTATAAAGACTGTAGAAGCATGTGCAAGGAGAGAAGGCTCTGTAATGAATGGGGTCATTTAATGCAAACAGTAATTGCAGAGGAAGAGGCTGCAGCACTGAGAGGAGACAGCGCTGCCGTGACTGCACAAGGAGTGTGCAGGTACAAGGGGAGAGTTAATGCCTGGCTTGTTAGAATAAGGGGCATGACTTGGCATGGAACTGCAATCAAACTGTTTCCATTTAATGCTTCAGTTGGTACAGAAGGATCCGATAACAAAATATTCATCTCAAATCCTATTTCAGTTTCTAAAAGAGTATTTCAGCTTCCTGCAGAGCAGGAAATTCTTTATTTTATTTTTCTTTTAACCAAGACTGATTGAAGAAGCTACAGGAGGCAAAAGATGCTCAATGCTGTCCAGCAAAGCATTTATTTCCCTTGGTCCTCATCTCTCACGCAGTAAAACTGAGACCATGGGTCATAAAACACCACACACATCTGCAAGATCTAGTGTAGGTTTGACAAAAAAGGTGACAGATGAAAGCAGACATTTCCTATTTGCTTCATCAAGTTCTGTTTTCTCCTTTTAACAAAGCTGGTGTTGCATCATCAAAACAGCTACATTTCCTACAGAACAAATCACCTAAAGTGCTCAAAATTGGCTTCAGTACCACCATGAGCATCAGTAAAATTCCATCAGCAAACTAGTAAATCCCAACCCACTGCTCTGACATACTGCATATCTTTTACACAGTTTGAGTCATTAGAATGAAAATCCCTATCTATTTTTTGAACAATCTGTCAGTATTGCTTACCTCCTTGTTCTATTCAGAGCTGTTGTATGTTGGGAATTCTGCATTGCTGGCACTCTCTGTTGGTAGGCTGAGCTCTCTTAAACAAAATTCCTCTTTGGTGGTGGGGTTACATTAAATGTACACCCAAACCAGAAACTGTCCCTTTAAGGAATTTATGTTCTTTTTAATAGTTTGTTCTAATCTGAAGTACTGCACCCACCAACTTTTAATTCAAGTTCACACTGGAACTGAAAAACTTTGCAATTTGATGTATCCTGATTGAACTAAAGCCAATGGGAATTAAGCCATTTAGCTTTCACGTGAACTCAGAAGAAGAAAGGCTTCTTTGGCAATATAATTACAGAGCACAGATCTTCTAAGAGGAAATGAACTAGAGGGATTTATATGATTATATTTTTTTCCCTTTCCTTTTTAATGATAGCTAAGGCTCTCCTTCACTCACCCCTTCCAGTTTGAGAGCATAGTTAAGGAAATTCTTAGCAGACAGGAACTAGGACTGTTAGAGAGAGATGTTTCAGTGGGACACTGTTATGGGGTGGACTGTGTCAATGATTTTTTCACAGGGTTCACCAGCAGCCTTAGCATTTCCCTGAAACTGAACAAAGAATTGCCTGTAGCCCCTTACTAATGCTTTATTTTCGTGGCAGGCAACACTCTGGGTTGTGGCAATACTAAAGGGCAGTGGCTAGTTTACTTAGTTGTCTTGGTAACATTGTGGTTGACCCAGGTTGACCAGGTCAGTGTGACTTAATCCTCATAAGCAGAAGGAAACAGCAGCAACAAGTGGCAGAGCTAATTAATGTAGGTTCCTTCCCCAAACAGACTTTCTCAACCTTGTGTCTCACGTTCACAACCTTTGGTTTGCCCAAGCATTCAAACGTGACTGTGTAGATACCTGTGGCAACAAAGAAACCTACAGCTATTTATGTCACATGGAGCTGTATATATATTTATTACCTACACGCTCTGTATGATTCACGAGAAGCACTCAGGTTATAAACACC
This sequence comes from Ramphastos sulfuratus, assembly GCA_013399055.1. NCBI lineage: Eukaryota > Metazoa > Chordata > Aves > Piciformes > Ramphastidae > Ramphastos > Ramphastos sulfuratus. Next base: position 25,913 of record WBNM01031299.1, on the reverse strand, counting down.
TATTTACACTGTGTCAGTGATCCAGGATCTCTGTTGATGGGCTGTTAGTTACAAGGTACAATGTAAAGTGCATGTTTCACCTATTATGTGTTTAAAGCTATTTACCTTAAAGCCTGTCTTTCTCTCTCTACAACAATGCAGCTGCAGAGATCATCTGAGACTACAAGAAGTGCTCCCATGATGTAATCCTAAGAGAGCTGCAGGAAGGGCATTTCCAGCAAGAACCCTGACAGGAGAATCTGCTTCTCTTTAAGTCTGACTTGTTCTAGGAGAAGCAGTATGACAGAATGTTTTGCAAAAGATTTGTATTTATATGCATGGTTGTCAGTCCTAAATGTTGCTCCTTGTCCTCATAATAATTACAGGGAATGCTCAGTGGAGATGTTTTCTAAACTGAAATAAACAAGAATCAATACAGACTCGAGTTAACTGCACCATCACACTGCATGAATAAAACACAACCATGGATGCTCTTGGCCTGCATTCAAGAGGGATTTGGTCATTGCTATTGCTATGCAAACTGCATTTTAAATGGTGTGCAAGCAGTTTAAAAATCCCATTTCTGTCTTTCATCTGCTGTTGTTACCAGCAACTCCTAGGATTCCTCAAACAGAAAGAGTTGCATATTTCCCTCTGTCACACAGTACAAAGGAAGAAAAAGAAACCTTTCAGAAAACAGCTATCTACACAGTGTAAAACCATAACACTGTGCAGGCATTAAGGGGACAGATATATAAAAAACACTCAATATTTACAAGTTAACTTCAAACCATCTGCATTTCGCATATATATATTTCTCCACCACCAGATCATCCTTTTTCATGCTGCCTAATGAACTGCTACAGTAAACCAGACTCCTGGAGCTGCAATTGCTTTTGCAGTTTATATATCCTTTAGAGGATCGCCAAACCTCTAAACATGGCAACTTGCTTTATCATCCCAAACAGACAAAGGTTGTTTCAGTTCACTGCTAAGGCACTGAAGCATGTACAGGTCTCATCTGATTAGGGAGAGCCTGTAACGCCCCGAGGCAGTAGAGACTGTCAACACAGCTGTCCCTGTGTGCTAAGACAAATGTCCTGCTGGGCAATCCCTGAATCAGAATGGAAACACATCTTCTGAAACGGATTAGGGGTAAGGACGAGGACTGTAAATAGGCCAGGGAGCCAGGAAAGTTTATAAGGTATTATTAGAGGAGTTTCTATCAAGCTACTAGAAAGCATTTTGACCTCAGTGCTGTGTTGCAAATCCAACTATTCTTAAGCATTTTAATTCTCTTGTCATCTGTAGCTAGCAGAAGTATATCTAAATTAACATCTTCTCAGCCTATCTTGCTTTATACACACAAGCCCACAGAGAAGGTGGAAAAAGCTCTCAAAGAAGGGAGGTACAGCAACCTGCAGGCTGATGGCATCAGGAGCGCTGCTGCCTCGGAGCAGCTCTCCCCCGCGCCCACCCAGCCCAGTGGCACAGGCTGTGCTAATGCAGCAGAGTGGCTTGGGGGACCCCCGGTAGCGATCCCTGCCCCCCTCCTTCTCATCCCAGTGAGGACAATCCTTCCCGAATTTTTCTCTGTCTGTGCTGAGCAAGAGATGAATCAGGAACACTGTAATCAAAATGTGCCACTCCATCGGATCTTTCACTGAAACATCTCCGACTTTTCTGTAAACATAAGACCCTGCGAGCACCTTGACAGACATTATGGACATCATTGTATGGGGATAACGTGACAGGGAGAGGACAGAAAATCCTGGCACCACTGCAGGCAATGGCAATAATTCTTATCCTTTCCAGAGCTCTGCTTAGAGAGTTGCCTCTCCTGACACGCTCTGCAGCAGAAGCAAACTGGAGCAATCCCATCTCTCAGTCTTTGTAGCCACTGAAGATCTCCTGAATATAAATCCTGAGAGTTAAACGTTCCCAAATAAATTACTGTTCATGCAGATCACTTTAAGGCCAAACTAATCTGGGCTAGACTGTTTCAGTTCTGCAGGTTTGCTTTTCTAATCTCTCTCTCTCTTTTTTTTTTTTTTCTTTTTAATGAATTTCCTGGTCATCTGCAGCTTAGTAAATGATTCAGTGGATATCTACCCCCACAAAGTCACAAAAATGACGAATCTTCTCCTGCATAATACTTTATTGCTTCCTATATCCATGCTTTTGGTGTTTTAATCATAACTGGAGGCTCAGACACTTACATCTCAGCATGTATGGTATATTGGATAAGCCAAAAAACATTTTAAGTTGAAGGCTTGCCCAGACGTCTAATCTCTTATCACAAACATCTGAAATTTTCTTTTGCTCTGAGTCACTGATAAAAAATTTACTTTATGGAACATTTGAAGAGGAAAGGGAAAAGAAAAAAGGGAAAAAAAAAAAAAAAACAGGGAAAAAAACCCAGCCATATAAATCAGGATCTCTAAAACATTTTCTGTTCCTGTCTTTTGTCTCTCTCCATTAGGCTGCTGAAATGTCCAGTGATGGTTTCTGACATTACAGCAGTGGCTGCCTCACAGGCAAACTCAGACATGGGGTGGTGAGGGCCCGAGGCAGCAATAATCCCTGGCCATGCTGCTTTTCAGTTGCAACAAATCCACAGATGCTGGGATCAATCTAGCAGTATATGAACAGGAAAAATCCTACCTAGCTCTGTCTGCAGTACAGGACAGGTTGATTTCAACCCACACATTTTAAATAAGTGATTTTTTTTTTTTTCTGGAACAGCTCCCAGCCTAAGCTAATTTTACAGCTTATTGCATTAACAAGCAAGCAGTGATGTATTTTTCCTCACTAAATTATTTTTTTATTCATGGTTTGTGCACTTTGGAGCTGAGATGGAAGCTGGAGCCCAAAAAGATGAGAACAGTATTTTGTAATTGCTTTCTAACAAAACAACAACATTAACATTTCTAGAAGTATATGGAAGAGCTTACAAAAACACAACATTAAAACCTAACAGATCCAGTAAAGAAAGACAACACTAACTGTAGTTCAGGAGATAGAGCAGTTGTTTTTGGATCACACGTGCTCTTCAGGCATCTAAAATATTAGTAGAACAGACTTTCACATCTATTTTTGTTCACAGACCACAAGACACAAGAAGAAGCTTTCCTCCTTCCTTCAGTTTTGAATGAGCTTCTCAACTCCCAGTTACCTACTTTCTGAATTAGGTAAGACAAGACAGCTAAAATGGAGTCATTCGAGCTAAAAAAAGTCCAGTGCTTAGTCAGAGGCCTCCATCAATTCAGTGGGTTCCTTCCTCTTAAATATTGGCAGGAAAAAGCAAGCTGCCTGCCTCTTTGATTTCATGTCAGTTATTAGACAACTCAAAGCTTAGTTCTTAGTACAGATGGTCATAAATGTACATTAAATCACAATGGTTTATTTGAAACCATTTAACATAATAAAATATTAATAATTGCAATAATTTTTTATCCATCCTGTTCCAGAGACTTTTGCTTTTGCAGTGGAAAATCAGGCTTGCCAGCTAATTAATTCTTATGATTGACTGTAGTTACTATCATTGTCATAGATTTGTAAAGCCAGCAGGGACCACTGTGGTCATTACTCTTATATGAGATGCTACATAACAGCTCCACAGACCTCATCCAACAAATCTCTACCCCGTGTTGATCCTCCTGTATCACTCTCAAGTCACATCATGGATAAAGCAGCAAACTGGAGCAGTACCTCCTCCAGCCATGATGTTCATGCTTTACTGGTACAATAAAGAACTGATAGCTTGTGTTTGCCCTCAGGTTCTGCTGAGAGCACAAAAAGAGCCTTTGGTTGTTACTGTTCCACTACTGAACCGAAGCATGTGCACTCACTCCTGGATTCACTGTTTGCCCTTGAACTGGTGTGGGCTGCATTTGGCACTCTGCTTTTAGATCAATATATAACTCAAGTGTAATCTTATCTGGCAGGAACAGGGATATTGGGGGAGGGGGAGGAACAGCCTCCAGAGGTGAGGAGAGCAACTCTTCTAAATGTTAATGGGTTAAGAATAGAAAGGTCAAATGCTTGCCTTATCAGAAGGCCCCATGTGCAAACAGGCACCAAGCTGTAGCAACCAGAGCACAAGCTGAGGATAAATGTCAGGAGCTGCTTACTGTAGCTAAGAACACCAAAGGCAGAATGGTGGAACTGAGAAACTTCCCAAGACACTTCTGGCTAATACAGGTCACTGGGAAAGTCCAACCGCCAAGACTGGCTGGAGGTTACTGGAGTGTTGTAGCTGCTGTGGGCCAGAGATCTCTGGTGAGCTGTGTGAAGGCCCCAGCAAGGGCACTGCAGAAGGATACTGTGAGTGTCAACACAATAAGCCACTGTAGGAAGGGGTATTGGACATGTATATCAAACATCCTGTGCTGGCAGAGCACTGCTCCAGGCTGCTCTAGCAAGAGCACATCCATTCTTCTGGAGTAAGGATAAATGAGGATGGAGACAAGAAGTTCCTCCTTATCTTCTTGTAGATAAAGTGGGCACCAAGCATGGCAGAGTCTGTGTGAGGGCTCTGCAGAGCAAGTTTTTGCTCTACAGCATCTCTTTCAGAACAAGAGGTCACAGTCTCAAGCTGCGCCAGGGGAAGTTTAGGTTTGAGGTGAGGAGAAAGTTCTTCACCGAGAGAATCATTCCCTACTGGAATGGGCTGCCCAGGGAGGTGGTGGAGTCACCGTCCCTGGAGGTGTTCAAGGCAGGTTCGGACGTGGCACTTGGTGCCATGGTCTAGTCTCGAGGTCTGTGGTAATGGGTTGGACTTGATGATCATTGAGGCCTCTTCCAATCTTGCTGATACTGTGATAATGCATAAAGGATTGGAATGGAATCAGAGACAAGGCAGCACAGCAAAAAATACCTCTCCCTTAAATACTAATATATTTTTAGCCCTGGTCTAATTAATCTTCTTACTGGCATTCAAGGAAAGAGGCCAAAAGTTGTATCACACTGGGCAGTAATCTTCTCGCAGATACAAGCAATCAATTTGAAGCAACAACAAAGTGTGCAGGCACGCACCAGTGTGTAGAGTTTCTCTGTTGTGAGTAACACTGCCTGGGACCTGTCTGCTGCTTACCAGTGCTTTCAGTCTGGCACCTCTTGCCTGCAGTAAGTTGTCAATAAAATTAATCAACCACCCGATCCCCGTTGTCAGAGAAGATGGGCAGTGAGCAGGCATGTTTAACAAGATTGCTGTTCCCTTTTCCTGGTACAGGGATTGCCTCAGGAGATGGCTACCTGTGTTTGGGAAAGCAGATACAGGATAGCTCCCTGGCACAGTTCCCTCCTTCCTGCAGAACAAAGAGCACCATTCTTGTCAGCCTGCTCCCTGCTGTAAACAACTATCAAAGGATAGGGTTAATTACTGGTTAAAGCACTAAGAAGGAATAATAACTCCAAATAAAGCTAAGACTAAAAATATTTTATCCCACAGAAGGGATGAAGAGGGTTTGTGTTCATAGCTCAGAGATGATATTCTAACCATTGAATAGCTACTTTAATTGGTAAAGATAGGGTTACATTTAGAAACAAAAAAAGGAACACACTCTATGAAGCCATTGCCTTCTGAAAGATGATTTTAGTTTAGTGCCGTCATGTTTAGTGCCCTAGTAACTGCACTGGCCTCCAACCCCAGCAGAAGGGGAGAACATGGTCAGGTACTGAAATCTGCAGGCTGCAGCCTTTCTGCCGCAGAGCTCCCAAGCGGGCACAAATGGCTGATTCCATGCACCAGCCTTACTTGGCATCTGCTCATCCCTCTGTCCTCCGCCAGCATCTGTTCATTGGCCAACACATAGGCACTGCTCTTCTGCATTGCCAACCTCATTTTTCAGCCTAGAAACTCTCAGGTTCATTCATTTACAAGAGCACAGATACACTGCAGCAGACATTTTTCATACACATGGCAATGCTGAGTGCTATTAATAGCTGCTGTTTCAGCCTAGAAGCTGCTGCATTTTCAGTGACAGCTCCAGTATGCTAATGATCTGTGATGTTCTCCCAACTCTTGTGAGGAAGAAAAAGCCCTTCTAAAAATGTAGGCTTTTACTCTTTTTATTCACATCGTGAATGACAAAACTTATTTATCCTATGAGCCACATCCCAAACACTTCACATGACTGACAGAGATATAATACACATTCTGGAGAGCCACTATGGGAGAGATGGAGACAGCCTCATCCATCTCATTTCTTGAGTGAAGAGTTTAATTCAACTTAGTGCCATGCAGAGAGTAAGGAATACAACCCAAGTCTCCCAGCAACAGAGGGATGTTTTCTGAGTTGCTATGAATTGCAATGAAATAATTTGTCCTTGCTGAGTGAGGCTGTGGAGACTCTCCTCCAAGCCCTTCTGTTCCATTGTGCAGCAGGCACTTTGCAAAGCGCTGCCTCAGCCGGGGTGTTTATGGTGTGTACGTGTCTGCCTGCTGCAAGTCCTCCCCATGCCTCTCTGACGTGCCCTGTCAGTTTCTTGGCTCTCAGTCACAGATACCAGCAGTGCGAGAGCACAAGGGTGTTACAGAAACACCAACTTCATCCCTGCTTAACATGCTCTCATTTCAAAAGATGATTATATGAGCACATTTACTGCAACTGAAACTCTTTAAAGATTCAAAGGCATTAGGCAACTAAAATGTACAGCCTAACACAAAATTAAATGCAAGCTCAGAAGAGACCATATGCAATTTTCTGACTTGTATTATTTCCATTCTGTCTTCACTTTGAGGCATTTGATATGCTGCAATTTGGTTTAAACCCAAGAATGGCATTTGAATTTTTACCATAATAAACTTTCCCCACAGACTTTGCATTTTCATTATCCTGTCCATGTAAGCCACAAGGATATTTTCCTCCCTAAATGTCCAATCTGCAAGAAATGGTTGTAAAACTCCATTATTTCCAGGAATTGCTGGCAACCTGCTGCTGTCTGCCCTTGTCAGCATTGCCTGTATTTCCCTTGTTCAGCTGTGAAAGTCAAACTTGGTTTGCAAAAATGTCTGAGTTTCTCAATGGCAGAACTGAATAGAGACAAGGACAAGATAGAATTAGGTGGTTTTATTATGCTGGACAGCAATTAGCTCATGTTAAAATATATAAAACAACTATAAAATTGGAAATAGATGCTCAGCCTTAAATCCTATTACTTCCACATTTTTCCTAGCCATTACCAATGGCCTGAGCTCCATTCACCCGTACCTGACCTCTACAACTGAAACAAAGTAGATTTTTTTTTCATGTTGTATTGTATTTGCATTATTCAGTAAAGTCAAAATAATCTGTAACAAAAGGCAGCCTGAATTCTCCAATGTGCATGATGTCTGCCACAGTCTGGTCCTCACTAAGCAGAGGTAACAAACACAGACATCCATTCTCAGTTGCCCAGGGAAGAATACACTCCAGGGTATATGGTAAAGAAAGCTGCCAGATGTGAAAAAGATTCTGCATTATTCAAATCTTTCATCAGTAAAGAAATGGAAAACTCCAATCTAAAGGTTATCTACAGGACCACAGTGTGATTGCAGTCACACATGGCTGTAACACCAGAGACAACAAGAGAATTACTCCAAATTTACTGTACCTTGACCTAGGTGACAATCTGACCACATCCAAACAAAAACCAAACAAGGCTGCAAGGCTATAAAAACAATCATTGGTAGCTCAGGTGTAAAGACAATGAAGATCTCTGTGATTCTGATACACTTCAGTGACTGACAAGTTTATTCCTCCTCTCCAAAATACCTCGGACTTCTCTCCTTGCTCCTCAGGCACTTCTGACAGCTCTAGAAACATACCTGACACTCAGAACTGGCTGAGCTTCTTCAGCTAAATTTTCTCCTGCATGCAGTTTGGGAAAGCTGTAAGACATGGAGCCGTGGCTGAGGCCTGCTCTCTGGGAAGAGGAAGTCAACCATACACAATGTCAACCAAGTTCATTCCTAAATGCAAACCACATTGGGCTGTGGAGCACGATAATAAAAACCTGCTGACCTAGTTTCCTGCAGAACAAAATCCTCTGTCTTCCCTCCTCCTGTGCCAAATCTAAATCAGATCTCCTCTGGAAAAATAAATTAACCCTTTGACTAGCAAGAAAAACTCTAATAATGATCCTTAGCACTTGGGCAGCGTTTCACACCGTGAGAATAGTAGGGAAACAGAAATTGGTCCATCCCCACAGCTCTGCATAAAGGCAGGATTATTAGAGGATGAAAGTAAAACACAAAAGGATCTCAGAGATCTTAGCAGAGTTCAACAGGGAACTTAAAATTTTAATTTCTTCCAAAGGATTCTGAGGTATGAAGCTCTGTGCTTTTAACCACTTTGCTTCTACATTTTACTCTATGCAAATATAAAATTTTCATTCATGATATGGCAAAAAAAAAAAAAATACAACCCAGCATGGCTCAGCCTTTTGAAAAACTCCATCGAACCACTCAAGAAGAGACTATTGTTCTTCCCAAATTTTGCAATGTCAACTTGCAGTCCATTGCTGGTAGATGAGAGCTGATTGTATTTGCTCCAAGTGTTTGGCAAAAGTAATCACTTTTAATGGCTTCACTTCCTCAGTGATGCAATGTTTCATTTGAAGGGATGCCTGGGGCAACTTCAGAAGGGACACAGGCTGCAAAAGTAACAGGGCATGTCACAACAAACTCAGCCAAGAAAATACAAATGGGAATTCTCTTGCTGTAAGATGCTTCAAAAGGCAGCCCTGGATCATGCTGCAGAACAGCACCCCACTGCAGTCTGCTAGAGGCATCTGGGGAGCCTCAGATTCTAGGCTGCTGAGAACATCTTTGCTGGTTCACACTCATAGAGTCAAGTGGAGGAGCTTTCAGTCATCTGTCAAGCAGGGGTTTATTAATGGAAAGAGTGGAGATAACAAATGTTGTCCCTCACTGCCATACAGCTTTGCAAGCAGTCTTTTACTGTGAGGTGGCCAAAGTGCAACCTGCAAGTGGAATTGCCAACAAAGCTCTCTGCTGCAGCCAGAGCTTTCACCACTGCCAGCAAATGAACACCCTGCAATAGTTTCACCATGCATTGCTCCCTTATGAACTGAGAGCTTTGTCACTATCCAGACATTACTCCAGGACCTGAAACCTCTCCATCACCATGTGCTCCATTGGTACATGTCTCACAAGGTGCAGTACCTAAGTTACCAACAAGCTACTGAATAGAGACCTCTGTAGAGCAAAGACTGTGAGCCTGTGCTACACAGAGCAACCTAGTTCAGTTACAGGCCATTGGAGAGAAGACTGAAACAGGAAAGAGGTAATTGCAAGAGGCATGCCAGGGCCACTGTTTCACTCGTGAAGAAGTTACTGTCTCTGTCACTGTCGATCTGCAGGGAAGCTGTTAAGAGAGTACAGGCTTGCAGAGGAAAGGCAGCATTTAACACAGTGCACCCTTCAGGGAGATCAAAGTGAAGAACAGAGAATCTGGGTTAGATAGCACTGCAAAGGCCATCCTAACTATGTCTGTTCTCTGGATGCTGCATCTTCACAGATAAACTCCACAAAATCTGCTGCTCCAGCTTTGAACTGAGGAAGACAAAAGTCTGAGTTCTCACAGACTTATTGCTAACTCTGGTCAGGGTTAGAAATGTGATGATGGAAAAAGAGCATCTTATTCATCCTATCTGGTCCCTGAGGGGTTATGAGTTGTATATGCTTATTTTATTGACACAACCATGTTTTAACTTCTATTGTCTTGCAGAGGAAGAGCAGGCTGAATTCAATTCTGGCTCACACATCATCTGCAATTCCAGCCAAATCCCAGCTGCACAACTTTTATTACTGGGAGGATGTCAGAGGCAAAAGGCACAGCTGGATATTCAGATTGGAGACTGAGTTTTGCTGTGCTGGCAGTCAGACAAACCAGCTTTTGATTTGTATGTAAACAGAGCCAATCTGAACTGGAAGGTCATTAAGAGAAAACACATTTTACACAACAGCCATTGTACAGTTGCCTTTCCAACTTTCCCCATACTAACATTTTTTTTAAACGAGACTTTGTCTTCTCTCATTGAATGTTTCAAATGACAATTTCTGCTCCTACTGAGGTCAGTGGCCAACCCCCAGTGATCTTGATGGGACCAGAAGATAGATGGAAGGAAAAAGAAGGGAAGGCAGGAGAAGGAAGAATATCCAAGATTCTGGAGCTTCAGTTGTACCACCTATGTGGAAGAATTGGGAGAACTGGGTTGATGCAGACATTCTATAAACCTCATACATACATTGTGTAAACCTCACAAAATTTGCAAGTCTACATGCTCACAAAAATTCCATGGAGGGTTGAGTGTCTGCAGTCCAAACATGGCTANCTGCTGCAGCCCTCTGATCCTTTTACAACTCAGAAGTGATGTCCACAAAGCACACACTTTTTTTTTCTTCTCTATTTTTACACTGTCTTCTTCCATAAAAGAGCCAGAAAGGTCCCCATTGAGCACCCAGCAATTACTGTAGGGAGAGGCAAGTTCTTAGAAATTTCCCTCACTCCATGGTCATGTCTCAAAGACCCCAAGAGCATCTTATTGATGTAGCGCCTCGACTCAACCCTTTGAGTCTGCCACAGAAGAGGATGCTTCCCACTCATCCCTCGAGCACTGTAGGTACTGTTTCCTACGTTCTCTTACTAGCTGGCAGCATAGGAGATGCCTTCTGACTCCAATGGGGATTTTGAAAACAAACTCAAGAAATGAGGGTTATATTGCTGACATTCAGCAAGGCAGCAGCATAGCCCGGCATTTAAAGTGGTCCGACAGCCTCTGACGCCGCACCTTGTAATTGGAAACATCCTGTCCTTAATGAGCTTAATAAAGGCCTTGCTCCCAAGGCTCAGATATTGATTATTCCATAAATTTTCTTATGTCTGCCTGAACTAGCAGTTAGATGAAGGGAAGAGGAATAAACCAACAACTGGTTTTAATGTGATGAGGCCCCTGGACACACTGAAACTTCTTGTCACTCAGAAACTGAGAGAAATGGAGGGAAATGGGGGGAAGTTATTGCAATTATCTCCAGTTATAAGTGTGAGTGCAGGTACAGACTACATGTAGGAGCTACCTACTATCCCTAGGATCCTGGTTTTTAGGAAAACCAGGAATTGATATAATTGCTTTTCTGTAGACTGAATCCCAAAGGGAAGTTTGACCAGGAGAGGCTACAAATTCCCTGTTTTCTCGTACAGTAATTGCCAGGCAAGCAGAAAATGCAAGTCCATTGCAGATGGATGATGCTCCCAAACCATGTCTTAGCCTCAGAACTCACAGCTCTATTTTAACTGAGCCACTCAACATTCTGTACTGCAGCTACAACTAAAATAAGATTACACACAAAGAAACCACACAGTTCTGGAGATCAAGGTGTTAATGCCCAATCCATTACTGGGAGAAGGCTTTCAAGAGTGCTCCCAGTAGAAACAAGTAAGCTGGGAGGAATGCAGAGATTCAGAAGCTTAAACTGAATCCCTGCTAGATTTTTTTCTATTTGTTCCTCCTCTTTGATTAACTTACTCTGACTATTTGATATAACTGTTATTCTTTAAGGAAAAGAGTTGATCACTTTCTCTTCTTGGATAAAAGACATCAGTTAAGAGCAAGGCCTTTGCAGCTGCAGGTTAAAATAAGTGACTGGCAGAGATGTTGCTGGGCTATCAAAGCAGGGAACCTTCCAGGGGCAAAGAGGGAATGCCTGTCATTCTCCATTAGCTCCTCAGGGTGTCTGCTGCCAAAACACACTGCATTGTTCCACTGTCTAACTGGCAAAATAAGTAGGTTGTTCTATTTTGTCAGGTTTAAAAGGGGACTCTTGGGTATAACTGGTGAAAAGAGCTTTAACATAATGGCTGTATCTTTTCACAGCTACTAGCATCATGACAAAAGTTCCATTCAAAACATCCTAACACCAAACCCTGATTTCTGTACTGGAAACCAGCAAAGCCAAAGACATTTCCTCCTGCATGGACACAAGTGGTCTAGTCACAGAACCACTCCAGTCAGCCTATCTGTTTGTGGTACCAGGAGACAGCAAAGCTGGGATGGGAACCAACCACCAATTCAGGATGGGAGACTGGAGCTTGCTTTGCTCCAAAGAAGATGCCTGTCTTTAACATCTGTGTGGGATTTTTAAAAGCCACTAATGAAAGAACAGTAAAAAGCATTTCTGAAGGCATGGACTAAGAAAGAATTAAAAAAACCCCAACAACTTTTAGTGGATTTCCCTGTTCTAGTGTCTTCAGCTCTAGCCAATTTCCCAGACTCCTGAACCACAGCTATTATGCACAACCTTATTCCTTTTCTTGCTATCACCTTACCCATGCTGATGGTTTTTAAGTTGAATCAAACTTTCATCAGCTCCAGGGGATGGCAGGGATCCTTATTCTCATCTTTCATGTTCTGAGATCAGTATTTCATAGTTTTTATTCTGCTAAAATAATTTTGAGCATTGAAAGTATAAATCTCAGTGCTTAGTATTTCGATTTGATTTCCATAAAGACATTTTGTCCTTTAGCAGTACTCCTCCACTTCCCTCTGCATTTTTGCAGAGCCTTTGGCTTTTCTGGCTAGACTCTTGCTCTTAATCAAACCCTGCTGTGACTTCACTGAAGTGGTTTGACAGGTCTCTGTTGACATCTGAAGGAGAATCTTTGCATGTTTTGAAAAGGACCGTTGCTCATTGCTCTGCAGAGGTAATCTGGGGGACATGCCCCTTTAGGACTGAAAGGATCATTTTCCCTTCACCACAGACCCTTCCCCCTTTTTGTACAGCAAGGAAGTTAATTATGCTAGAAAGCTGAGAAAGGACCTGGTTCACAGAAGCCCCAGGGGGAAAAAAAAAAGGCAGACTGCCTTACTGAGGAAAATATCTAACTCAGGACAAAATAGCTAAACCTAACTTACTGCAACACAAGCCTTTGTTTCAGAAAGCAGCTTTCCTGGAGGGCAGGGAGAACTCTCAATCCCCAGAAGAATTTCCTCTTAAATTATTGCACAGAGCAACACTTATAAAAGCAGAAGCCAGAAGGCAGACTTTGATATAATCCTTTTTATAAAGTGTTCTGATGTCTTAAAATATCAGCATGAGCTGCCATGTGGTAAGCACTTTGGAAAAGTTATCTGTTTATTTAGAAATGTGAATAAAAATAGGTGGCCAACTATTTTACTGTCTTCTGAGAGAAAACATTTTCAGTTTCAAGAATTATACTAAACAGAAGTGAAATCTGGCTACGGTGATTACCTAAACAGCAGGATACTGACAAAGGTTTCATGTTAGTATTCAGGATGATTCTAAGTATTCAGAAGATGTAGGTTGATTTCCCTGTACCACACACCGAATGTGTGAGCAGTTTACAGCTAAGGGTTTCTGGTCCCACAGATGTCATTTCTGCCTAAAGAAAATTCTGCAAAACCAATAAAGACCCTTACAGCATTGCTGAGATAAGTGAGATTAAGAGAATCCCATCACTCTTTACTGAAATATGCAGCTCTTCTAGATGAAAGCATGGCAGCANCTCAGCCTGTCCTCATAGGACAGCATATCATCAGCACATAGATCTGCTTGTTAGAATTAGCAATAAATTAAAACATCAAACTGTAACAGAACCAGGAATTTAGGAAGACAAAATGTAACTAATGGCCACAATTATTTCAGCAGAATGAAAATTATTAAATACTCATCCCAAAATATGAAAGATGAGAATAGGGAAATCAGAAGAAAACAGGGAATAATGTCACCTAACTGATCAGGAGCACTAAGTAAGATAAATACATCTTTAAATATCCCATTCAGTAAGATGACAGAGGTCTGCCAATGAGTGAGTCAGAAACTGGTATGAAATCACTGAGAGCTTTGCCACCAGCCTTGACTGAGGCTTTTATCTCTGCTCTTCCCTTGGTGCTCTCAGTTTCAAGCAAGCTTTCTTAACTGCAGCATATATTCTCACTTCATGCTTGCATATTCAGCTTTCCTGCACTAAGCACCCTGCACTCAAATCAATAAAGCCAACACTGAACCATCTAACTACAGTCAAACCCAAGTGGAGCAGTGAGATTTACTTCTCAGCTGTCTGTATAGAGGTTTCTGACTTCCAATACAAAGGTTCCCATTTTCAGTGACACAGTTCACTCTCTGAAGGGTCTGAGTGGTTTTGTATTGTTCTGATCCCCACAATCAGAGAGATATACACACACAATGTATTCAAGGACGTATTTTCCTCATGACATTACAAACTCACCTCTCTGACATGGGGAGGTCATGGAAGGAAGTTAGTTAGGAGTTAAACATGAGGAAGTGCAATAAGCCTATTTACCTTCTAGGGGGAAGAACCAAGCCCAACAGCAAAACAATTATTATACAGGGGAAAAAATAAAAAAGAGTTTGAGCCCCTCTGCAGCTTCATAAAAACCTTGCAGCTAGGCTGTGAGTCTGCATGGGCAGATGTCCTCTCTCCTGTGCATTGTCTAATCAGAGCCCTCTCGGACTTCAGTGGAATCACAGTAATCACAAAAAAAGAGAATGGAGAGCAATTTCCATGGAAACTTGGAAACAGATGTAACATCATTTGCAGTAAGCCTTTTGTACTGTGAATGGAAAATTTTCCAGTTTACACAAATCTTAGCCATTATTTTCTTTGCAGTACAAACTTGGGCCAAGTATTTTCTGTCACATTAATGATGCAAATAGCCAGATTTACTTTCTGTCCATTAAAACCTTGCACAAAAGACTCAGAAGCTGCAGCAAAATGCCTGATATTTATCTTCCTTTTACCCAAACCAGATATTAGAGTAATTTGGGCTTTTTTTTTTCCTTGTTCTCTTCAGAAAGTTAAAACAGCTTAGAAAACATGTGCTGTTTATATGTAATGTTTCAGACTAGTAGACAGCCACAGCATTGGCAGATGTGCCCAGTGTTAATGGGAGCTTAACTAACTCTTCATATTAGATCAATTAGTATCTAACTGATAATTAGATACTAACTTCTGGTTTTCTGTATACCACGAGAGGCATCTCTCTAGCTCAGGAGCTTGTATTCACAGACTCATTATTTACAGAGAGCTTTCTTAGCTGTAAGTAAATCCCCAACATTTACAAGTCCAAAAGCATGGCAGTGGCTTGTGACCTGATAACTGGGTTTGGAGATGGAACTGTAACATTTTTCTCCCTTAAAAGCAACTGTTCAGTTGATGTGGTGCTGGAGAGATGGTAATTACATGTCAGCTCAGCAAATCTGCAAATCTGATGCCTGATCTGTGCTATTCACAAGTAGGAAGAGTCCAATGCTCTAATCTAAAATAGTCTGCAGCAGGCTGGCTGCATGCTCATCTGCCCACCTACACTCCTGGACATGGCCTCTACAGCAAAGAGCTTTTCTGCAGGAGATTTGTGTGGACCTCAGATCTCTAGGACTGAAATGATGGTGCAGTTTGGGGGGACACTTGTACAGAAGGTCTGACTTGTCTTTAACTGAGGCAACAAACACAGAAGCAAACACTTGCTGAAGGATCTGTGCAAAAGAGTTGTTTGATAGGGACTGAGCTCATCCTGCCCTAGGAATCCTGCCTGTGCTTGAGTCATTGTTTAAGGCAAGGGACAGCTTTATCAGGATTTGGTCTCTAACAGAGATTTCATCATAAGCTGACTGACTGAAGCTTTCTCTTTACAAGTTCACAAGCAATTCAGAATGTCATGTTGATTTTCTACCTGCCCAGCCAAGTGAGATTAAAGAGCAAGTCAATCACCTTGCTTTTCAGATGCATTTCCTCTTTTACATCTTGAAAATTCTACTCACTCACTTGTAGATCACACAAAAAAAAGAGGAAGCGCATGACTCAGCTCCACACTACAATGGCTGGAGCAGATCCAGACCTAGAAATCCTTTGGGATTTCCTTACCAAAATACAAGTCTGCAGCTTGGGTAATGTAAAGCATCCAGTGTCTGTATAAGAAATGCTGGATGGGCAGTGTGCCAGCTGCACTCCTTAAGCAATATGCTTAGTTCTTTACATTCATGGAGAATGAAGAGTTCGGAAGGGAACTAAAAAAGCCAAAGGCTCTGACCTTAAACAGTGCCTACAGAAGACAAAATCCTAAAGAGGAATAGCCTGCTGCACTGTATTCTGTAGACATCAATTTGCATGGAAATCTAGTGGCAGATGATGCATTCATTTGGCAAGTTTCACATCATGCCATAATGGAAAATATTTTTTGTATAATCTGTAAATTGCAGAAGAAGTAAACCACAGAAACGCATCCAGGAACTCTGAGTAAGTTTTGAGAAGCTTGAGTCCCAATGCTTTGTCTAAACTGCTGAAAAACAGTGCCCTAAAATTTATCTACTCTAAAAATTCAGTCTCATCTACAACTTAATCCTGATCCTCATCCACTTTGCTAACACCTGACCCACAGATAAAGAACATCCACATGGTGAGTTATTGCAGGGTAAATAGTGCAGAGTGAGCACACTTCACTGTGTAAACAACTCTCAGCAAAACGCAGCATGAACTTCAGTTCAGTTCACTCCCTGAATGCATGACACAGATGATTTGATGGTTCTCTCACAGCAATCTCACCTCACAGATACTGACCTCAAACCCAAACCTGTTTCTTAGAACAAGGTTGTAGATCCTAGTCCATGCCCAGAGCTCTGGGCAATGGATCTGTCTTTTCAGGCACTGTATTCACTGGGGGAAATTACACATCAGTCATTACTTACATAAATATGTGTAATACTGGTAATGAAAGTAACAAAGAGGCTTGATGCAAATTGCTTCTCTGAAATGGCCCTCACCTTCCTTCAGAGCAAGCCAAAGTATTACTTCAGAAAGCATTTCTCTGGACTGTGTATGTGGGGGATGACTGAGCAGTATGGGGAAACTTGTTTCACACACTAACCAGCCTCACATTGCGTTAGAGGATGAAAGGTGAGCAGGCCTCTGGGCTCTGTTAATGTCAAAAGATGATTCACTGAGTAGATTTTATGCCTAGCAAAGTTTAGCTGCTTTTTTCATTATTCCTCCTCAAAAATGTTTTGGGCATTGTCATATGACTGTACTACAAAACTTGAAGTTATCCAAAACCAGTTCATGTGAAGCGAACGGAAACATCTCTTTTCATGCCAAAGGAAAAACAATTCCTATGCTGTTTTCCTAAGTGAGCTGAAAACTTGGAGAGAAACCTAAAGCTAAAAAAAGCAAAGAACTCAAGAAGATTCATGTTCTGGACTGTGGTTTCTGTTGCCTTAGCTCAAGGGAAAATATATTCATGGGAAAAGGGCCTGCCTAGAGCCAGATTTTTTTTCAACTCTGACTTTTCTAGTTGGCATGGCTCTAAATCAATATGTTGCCACTAAAGTGATTTCTTCATAAACAAAAATACTCTTTAGAGATTATAGAATAGCTGTTTAAAATGGAAGCAATCACTTGTACCATGGTTTTTAGCAATCACTACCCAGTTCAGCTCCTATCAATCCTGGATAGACAGTGATCAGGCAACTTAAGAGGCCTTTGCAATGTTACTTCTGAGTGTTGCTGATTCAAAGTGCTAAAATAGCTTATTGCTGAGTTTTGCTTATGCAAAGTGTTAGATAACCTTCCCAGAAGAGAATTCCTAAATTAATCCCAAAGCAAAGAAGTGGCAGCTTTATCATCTCCCTTTGTGTCCACACACAACCAAAAGAAACAGCATCATGCCTCTGAAAACCAGAAACTTTGTATGGCTTAATTCGAAAGATGCAGTTACTGTCAAGCTATTATGGACTGTCTTTAATACTGCAATTCACTTTTGTCTTTAGCCAAGACTAAACCAGGTCATAAATATAAGAGAATTCCAGACTAACCTTGTAAAGACCATCCTACAGACAAACCTGCCACAGTTAATTCAGAGAATTTGTAACTGTAACACTGCAAGGAAGGTAACAAAATGTGATCATGCAGGGCGCTGAGCCCCAACTAGCACAGCTAGCATCAGACTAAATGCTGAACCAACAGTCCTTGACCTAAGGATTATCCTCCCCATTCAACACTTCAATTGTCTTCTACATTAATTAGATATGTGTTCACAGGTAGCAAAAATACCTAAGATGGTCTTTTGTGGAGATTCCTTGAGACTTTTTAGAATGCTACAATAAGCTTTCACTGAACTGAAAAGCAAACTTCACCCTCTATTTAAAACGTCCATGAAATGATGCTGTGAATGAAACCCAGTTACCTGTGGTCGATGACTGTTACTTGGGAAGCAGGAATCCCCAGGAGAGAACAGCTCTGCTCCAGCTCCTTCTTACGAACTTCTCCTTGATTGTAATAATTTCCTGAAAGCAGCAAGCACAGCAACACCTCTAACTTAGTGTGGGTTAGCTTGGGAACAATTCCTCTTTTCTTTCTCAAAGCATTAAGCATCATACACTGAATAAAGGGACATCATTTACATGGCAAAAGGCTAACTCCATAGTCTTATCTGAGTAACATCTGGCTTATCCCAGCAAAATTTTGAGACAAACTAGTGCCCACCTTAACCACATTCCTCACGTTTATGCAGCAAGTGTGGCTTGTAGCTGTTCATGAGCTTATTTGGCAAGGACATCAGAAATCACCATGTCTGATCAGATCAGTGGTCCAAACAGTCCAGTATCCTCACCCTAAAACTGACCAAAGCTAAATGCTTCTGCTAAAGACACAGGAGATCTTCCAAACAACAATTCTGGAATAACCTGCTTAGGAAACTGCTTTCAACAACCTGTTTGATTGGCAGATGTCTTATTCCTTGTCACACACACCAATTTCTAGCTCTTCTGAGCTTTTAGTTTAACTTTGGTATATGCCTAATCCACTTTTGAACACTGTTAATTTTTTAAACAAATTTACTGTATCTTTGGGTGAATTCCACAGCATGATCATGATCTGGGGCGGGGAGAGGGGGGAAGAGGAGTCTTCTAATGTGCACATATGGGGACTAACTGCTTACACATTATCTGGATGGACGTCACCAATATACCACAAAATGATTGAGCAAGACCTTCTCATAAACACAGGAGAAACTCCCTCTGCAGTGAGGTGACTGAAAGTTTACCACTGGCAAATCTCCAGGGTGTCTCTGTGGAAGAGGTTAGTGGGATCTTAGTTCACTTTTGAAAACCCACAATAATCACAACACATCGGTGATAATCTCCTTAGGAAGGGCCAAAGAGCCTCCTTCCCTATTAGATGTGCTGCCTTTAAGTCTTTCCTGTACTCTTAAGCAGCACAAGGTCCATAAAGCCAAGCTGAGCAGCACGTCCTAAGTAGTCAGAACTGTTGAGATAAAACATGGAAAGCCTGTCCCATGGTGTATGCTTTAAGAGATTAAAGTTTATAGCACAGCCTGGGCCACTTGTAGTGAGCAGTAGCTGTTGTAACAGTATGGCACTGCAAGAGAATACAGTGACAGAACTAAAAGGACTTGAAGAAACAAGCAATTCCATCATGACAACCTCTGGTTTAGGACAGATTTTTCCAAAGTCTACATAACTCACAGAGGAAATTCAGCCATCAGCTAATACAGCAAAATTGCAAAGAACTTGTAGAACCAAAAGAAGAAATCTAATTTAGATAAGGCATTTGAGGAAAGTTGTGGCAGACTGAAACAACTAGCAAGGCAAAGGGATTCTTTTTCTTAAAACACTACCTCTTTCTTCACTGAATCATTTTCTTCTTGCCCTGATATTCTCTTATTTTTTCTTGGCATCAGGCATGTAGAGTTCATGCCAGAGCTGTGATGGCCCCTGTCAGACTATGGGCCTGTGCAGAGCAGTACTTTCAAACCAATTTTAACTTTGAAGCAATAAAATGAAAAAAATACAGCTGAGTATGAACGTCTGATTCAAGTCTGTAGTCAGCTGTCTTGAATTACCCTAGAACTTTTTATTGTTGTGGGTGTGAGTCATCTAAATCTAGCCTTTCTCCCCAGCAATGTTGCAATCACTAGCAAGCTTTGTAAAATTTTCAAAGAGGGAAAGAGTAAATAGAAAAAAAATAATCTGTCTTCTTGCAGGGTGTTGAGTGAATGGGTTTAGGAGTCTCTGATGATTAGCTGGGTGTTTGCTGAGGAACACATCGGCTTGGTAGTCTGCACCTGAAACTTCCTGGTCCAGCTTCAGCAAAAATGAACTCACCTGTGCACTCTCACTGGATGACCTGAGCACTGTGGGACTTAGTCCAGATGGATTTTTTGCAAAGCCTTTACTTACACTAGTGTTTTAAGGTAACATAGCTCCTATTGCAACGCAGCATCACAACGGACTGCAGGTGATGCTTTATCAGCCTTATATAGTACCACTCTTCCCAAAATACCTACCTTCTACTGAACTCAAAGGAACAGAGCTATGTTCCACAGCTTGAGAAATGTGTCAGAACATCAGGAATGTATAAATGGTAACAAGGAAGGAAAAAAAAAAAAAGAGAGAAGCTATTGAGAGCAAAACCAGTTGAATAGTGGATGTTGTTGGAGCTTGTCCGTGGAGCACTCACAATAGAGTCATCTACTAGGCAGAGCAAAGAGTTATGATTTCAGTCGAAGATTATTCAGTGTGTGAAAGCCTGGTTTTTTTTTTCCCAGTGCTGTAATGCTAATTCATTTGTAAGTCACTGTGATTGACATCTGAAAACTGCAAGTGTGATCGTTTCTCAAGTAATGATTTTGTCTCAGTGTTACAATTCACAGAGTCTTTGATCAACTCACTTGTCATCATCAATCACACAAACAATAGCAGGATGAACCATCTGAATCCTCCAAAAGACTAATAAGAGGGACAGAAAAATCTAATAGCTCAATGACTCTGCTCTCCTATATGAGCTGCTACTTCTGCTAGGAAGACATTCAAGAGAGTAAAGAGAAGGCAGCATCAAACACACTGAACGTGTCATGCCACTGAATCAGGAGTGAAGAAAAAAGTTAACACAGTACTTCTACAGTTGGAGAACCTTCCAAAAGAGTGTGTTAGTCCCCAGATTTGAAATGGCTGAGTTACACTTGAGTTATCTCTCCATAGTTGTGGAAAACTCAACTGGCATCCACAGACCTTTATCCCTCAGCAAAGACGACTGAAAGCTTTCCACTAAAACTTGAATGAGAGGTAGAGAGTGACCAGTAAAGCTATCACACCACCAGACCTCGACAATAGCTTAATCCTCATCTTCTCACCTAGGTGGCCTGTTTTGACAGAGAGCTTTGGAAACAAAGAACAGAAAAGTTGGCAGTAAACGAGATGGAGCTTTCAAAACCACAGAGGACCCTTTCCCAAATATAAGTAGCTGTCAGTGGAAGATGTGTTTGTGGCCTCAGACAGTCCTCCCAATAAAACCCAAGAAGTATCTTTAGTTTTCACTACTGGCTCATGAATTCTGGTATAGCAGCATGGTTTGAAAATTCAGTTAGAATGAGGTTGTTTCCTAAGCACAAAAAGCTGAACAATGTAGTAACTAATGAGGAATCTGTTCTGCAGAAAACCAAATATATCTGGAACTTTAGTAGATCACAAGAAGAGCACAAGACAAGAGTGTCATGTGCTGGGCAAATGGTGGAGCTTGTGTGAATCTTTACATTCTATTCAGCCCCAGAAAGGCCTTGCTGGGAACAGTGCTCCCAGTTTTTGACCACTGAGCTTCAAAAAAGATGGGAACCAACTGGAAAAGTCCAAAGAAGAGCAATGAGAATGCTTGGAGGTTTATGAAAACATGATCTATGAGGAAAGATTGCAAGAAATGGGGTTGTTTAGTCTGGAGAAGATAAGACATAAGTCTTAAAATATGCAAGAGGCTGCTACAAGGGGATACTTTGATTTCTACGTTCATGGAAAACAGGAAAAATAAACAAACTTAAATTACACTGATGGTTCAGGAAAAAAGCGATTTGAAGCAAAGCTAATGCAGCACTGACACAGACCACACAGGCTGAGGAACCTCCCCAGAGGTTCTGAAGAACAAACTAGACATTTGTCTGCAGCAAATGAAGACAGGTTGATGTTGCCTTCAGGTCAACTGATGGCCAACATGACCTCGGGTTCCCTTCAGGCTTGTTTATCCATGTCTGGATCGTTATGCAACTGTTATTTTTAGATGTGTTACAGCAAATGTGTCATTATGACATTAAAACTGGATCATCTAAGCAAGTACTCTCTATGAGACGACAGAATTACAAGAAGATGTCAAAAGGCCGTACGGAACAGTGGTTTTACGGCTTACTGAGGCTCCTGCAGAGTTAGAAGTACCTCGGTGCTGCAACAGGAGAGTGGATTGTGAAACCTCTGTGCAAGGTGCAGGTCTAGAGGGAGATTTTGCAACTGCAACTCTGCAGGAAGCAACACTTAGAGCAAAGCTGTCCATGCACAGCATCTCTGCAGAGAGTGCAGGATGTTCCAACTGAGTGCCATGACCCAAACCATGACATCAGGCCACTCATGGAAGGCACAGCACCACGGCCCAAGTATTGCTCAGCAGTGCCATGCTGGCATGATAGTACAAGCCTAGGGGGCCCTGCTCAGCATAATGTAATGGTTGGCCTCAATGACAGAATCGTAGAATGGTAAGGTTGGAAGGGACCTCAAAGATCATCTAATTCCAACTATGGCAGGGACACCTCCCACTAGAACAGGTCACTCAAGGCATCGTCCAACCTGGCCTTGAACACCTACAGGGAGGCAGCATCCACAACCTCCCTGGGCAACCTGTGCCAGTGCCTCACCAAGACAAGATCTTAATGGTCTTTACCAACCAAACCGGTTCTGATTCTGCACAGCAATGGCATCATGTGTGGCACCACGGTGACATCACGTGAGACGTCACGGCTGAGCAGGGTCATCCTACAACACAGCCACCGGTGGCTGCTCCGAGGGACCACAGCCCGGAGTTTACGTCACAGCGTAGGCTACACACTGGAAGACGTCGTGGTGGCACTCCCATGACGTCACGGGGGGGAAGCCCGGCCTCCAGGGGCGGCCGCGGCGGCAGCTCTGGGTTTTGTGCCCCACCGTTCCCGGTGCGTCCCCTCGCTCACCTGAGGAGCAGCACAGCAGAGCGATGCGAGCACCGGCCCTGCGCAAGCCGAGCACCGTGGGGGCGAAGAACATCGCTTCGTCATCAGGGTGCGCCGTCACCAGCAAGGCGCGGCCGCCAACCGCCCGCGCGGCCGCCGCCACTGCCCTTCCGCTCAGGGAAGCGCGAGCCCTGTCTGACGCGTAACGGCGCCGCAGGCAGCGCGAGCCACCGAGCAGCAGCGCGAGCAGCAGCGCCAGCGCCGCCGGCCCCCAGCCCCACGGCTCCGCTGCCATAGCGACCGGCGCCGCGTGCCCGCCGCGCTCCTCCGGCAGAAAACGGCGGAGCGGCAGTAAGGTTCCGTATCACCAAAGGGTCCCCCCTACTACCACCCCTTCCTTCTCTTCCCCGCCTCGGGGCGGGGCCGCTCGGCTGGTATCGTGGAAACGTGCCTCAGCTCTACTGCTCCAGGGCTGCCCAGGAGGAGGGGCACACGAGGAGGCATCCCGCAGCGCTGCCCTCGCCAGGCCCGGCAGGGTCTCGGGCAGGGAGCGGGGCCCCGCGGGCGGGGTTTGAACGGGAGCCGTTCTCATGGGGAGAATCGTCGTTCGCCGGGCCCTGCAGTGAGCTGAGCCGCTGCTACATTAAGAAATAATAACTAATAGTGACAAAACCTGAGCCTTTCGGCGTATAGTACCTTTGATTCCTGCGCTGTGCTGCTGTGGAAGAGACGAGGGTAAAGGGAAATCTCAAGAGCAGGGCAAGAGGAGCTTCAGAGGTGTTCTGCTATCTGCAGATCTGCTGGCTCTTCAAATGTGGCTGCAAGGGGAAAAAACGTTTGGATGCGTCTTAAAAGTGAAGTCAACCTTTGGAGAAGGCTGCAGACCACAGAGACAGGAAGTAATGTAATAAACATGAAAAAGGCAATTGGATGTGGGATGCCTTGGAAACTCTGCTTTTAAAGATTCAGGCAATATTTGGGCAGATATTTCATGCAACATGGAAGACATTAAGTCAGAGCATCGTCCCTTTTCTGCAGAAGAGAACCATCACCTGTCCTTGATCTGAATGTCCCTCCAGCTATACTTACAGCCCACCTGGGACACCGGTTGCCTGCACTTCCTCTGTCAGTGACCCAGCAGCTCGCTGGCAGGTGCTGTCCCAGGTGTAACCTCCCACTCTTGCCATCATTAAAAAGAGGCACCATGATGGAGTACACTAGTTGGGTAGGTTTAAAGAATAAAACGGCAAACACAGCTCGGAGGAATTCAGTATCAGAAGAGCAGCTAAGACCTCACAGGATGCATGCCTGACTTTCTTCATAGATTTTCATTTGGCCACTTCCAAGTGAAGAGAGAGTCACTTGCATGTGCTGGGATTAAAGACCACGAATGTTTCAGCTTGGAGGTCTGTCACGTCACCTTAACGCAGCACTTCGTTAGCAGTGGAGCTTTGCTACTGTAGTAACTACAGAGTTAGCAAAATACATATTTTCTAACTAACCCTGTTTGTTACAGTGTAAGCCCTTGCATTATTAGTCTGAATAAATAACTGTGTGGGCACACATCCCACAAATGTGGGATATGACCTCTCGTATTTATTAAGAATATTAACAATGAGATAATTTAATCTCGCCGAATTGTATCTCTTTATTCCTCCATTGTAAGCCAGGTAAGGCATTAAGTTGCAATCTTAGCACATCTGGAATTACGTATCTGCAGGTAAAACATCCATACCCGAAATCCCTTACGGGAAAAGAGCAGGGAACAATTCGGACTCTTCATTTGGTGGAAGGAACAAAAAGGCATTGGAGACTAGAACTGGCTATCTTTAAGGTCCCTTCCAACCCGAATCACTCCATGATGTTAAACTTCTCACATTTTTCGGAAGTCGCTCGTCGCCAGAGGCAGAGCCACGACGTCACTGACAGCGCGGGAATCTGACGGGCCCCGGCGGAGGTGCCGCAGCCTGGGGGGGCGGGAAGGGCACGACGGGGGCCGGGCACCCTCCGGGCCATGTTCCGGGCCTGTGACGGGTTCCCGCCCCCCCCGGCTCTGAGCCGTCCGCGGTTTCGGAGGCCCCATTCATTGGCATGGCCGCAGTCCGCTACGTTCGCCGATGCCCCCCGTTCTCCCCTGCGGGCCCATTATCAATTATTAAAAATTAATATCGATTCGCCAGTAATGCGGCGGGGCAGAGGAAGGCGCCGCGGCTCTCCCATCCCTCTCCTCACAGTAGCATCACCGGGAGAACCGCCGGGCCAGGCCCACCGGCTGACAGAGGTGACGGGACCCTTCGCCTCAGTGCCGCCGCGCCCCGCACTCGCCTCATGGCGGCCGCCCCCGCCCCCCCTGAGCCCCCTCAGCGGGGAAGGGGGAGGGAACCCTTCCCCGCCGCACCGGCCAATGGGTCCTGGAAGGAGCATAGCTGTTTGCCTCTCACCGCCGGGCCCGCCGGTAGCTTCTCACGAGCTGGCGTAGCCTGGCCACTTGAGCACACCACTATGGCACGAGGAAGGGGCGAGCTCCCGCGGCCGCTAGAAACCACCGAGCCGCGGTGCTGTCGTTCGTACAGCAGCTGCCAGGACCTGGCGAGAGGGGGTGGAGCTCACCGAGCCGGGGGAGGGGAGGCAAGATGGCGGTGGCAGTGGCGCTGAGGTTGAGGTGAGACGCTGCGACCGTCCAGCCCCATCAGAACCTGCCGCCCGGCCCGCCCCAGCGCTGTGCTGTCGGTAAGGGCAGGGGGCCCGGCAGGGCGGCGCGGGGGGACGGCGCGGCCCGAGGGGGCAGCGGGGCCTACTGCCTCCGCTGTGAGGAGGAGGAGGGGGAAGAGGCGGGGGCCCCGGCCATCCCTTCCTCCTCCCTCCTCACCGGAGAGAGAGCCGCTCTCGTTCCCGGGGGGAGGGCGCTGGAGTTG
>WBNM01031298.1:10899-30688 GCA_013399055.1 Ramphastos sulfuratus | reverse complement strand
TTTTTTTGTTGTTGTTTGTTTCTATTAAAAATATCTATTCTATTCTATATTATTACTATATTATATTGTTACTATATTATATTATTACTATAGGTGCATTATATTATTACTATATCATATCATTACTATGTTATCATTGTTAACTACAAATGGGGTTACAATTCAGTGTAGTTTCTCTTGTAGGTCACCCATCAACTCCTATATGGAGATACTCAACTTCCTGGAAAAATAAGGGAATGTCATCAAGTGCTTTCCCTGCAAGGTGGAATGACCTTGTTGGTGTGTGATAGAGTCAAAAAGGTGACTTTGGAGAAGTGAGGGGTAGGAAACATGGGAAAACCCTTTTGAACAGCTCGATGAGCATGATTTCTCTCTTGAAATACTTGCCTGTCTTTGGAGGAAATGTGAGTGGAATACTAATGGGCAATTAAAGACATACCTCACCCTCTGCTTATTTTTGCCTTTGGAAACAAGCCAGAGCATCTTACCTCTCCTCCAGGTTTGCTTTGAGCACAGGCTGTGGTACAGTTGGGTCTGTTGGCAGAAGCTGCTGTTCTGGTGATGTCACTGGAACTTGCTCATGTGAAATATTACTTGATTCATCCTGTTGAAGGAAATTATTTTTATGTAGTTCCTTACATGGCACTTTTATACCAATGACCTCTGCTTGACTGTTGCATACAGAATGAGAGAGGCTTCTTCCTAGTTATACAGCAGAGCAGCTGCACATTGACTACCAAAGTCCTCACTATGAACTGTTGTCAGTTTGTTGTTGGTCTGCATCTAGTCTATAAAATTAATGGTGTTGTGTTTTTTTTTCTGCATGGCTCAATTCTGATGATAATTGTTATTATTACTTAGAATTTGGGTTAATGAAGATCTTCTAACTGAAACTCAGCACATCAGATGCCACAACTGAATCAGAATGGGCAATGCAAGTTCCCAGGAACACGATAAATTGCATGTTGGAATTTTGCAACCATTAATGTAAAGACTTTGTAGAATTTGTGAGTTGTCCTTTCACCCCTGCTGATCTCCAAGGCCCAGATGCATTTATACCAAATGATGCTGAACAGTTAGTTTTTCTTTTTGTAGTCTGAACCAAATCTTTATTATTTTCACCAGCTTTGCTGAAGTTGAGTCAATTAAGTTCCCACTACTTACTTCAAAAGCATTGAAATTGTTTCAATAGGTATCAAAGAAGAGACTCCACCTGCCCCATTCCAGGAAGCTTTCAAGGCCAGCTTGGATGGGGCTTTGAGCAACCTGCTCTAATGAGAGGTGTCCCTGCCCATGGCAGTGAGGGTGGAACTAGATGATCTTTATGGTCCTTTTGAACCCAAGCTGTTCTATGATGATTCTGTCAGAATGAAATTCTGATTACATTTCAACACAAAATTAAAACATTTGACCTCCATAGTGACAGACAGCAAAGAAACTCCACATTTGCTGCATTAGCTGAATTAAAGAGCCCTGCCTCCCTCTTGGGGTGGTAACCAGCCCTGGCTGATACCTGCCTACACTGTGACTATGTCATCCTTCAAGAAGCTTTTACCCAGCCTGTTTTCATGGACTTTCCAGGAACTTCATGTCCTCAATACCCCTGTTCTGCCACCCAGGTCTGCTGTGTGGAGTTACTGCAGGGAAATCGTCCTCTGTCCTGGGAAGCCAGGTGAGATGAGAAGTAGGAGTAGCACTCTGGCTGGTTTAGAAATGCTTGTAGCACCCTGTAACAGGTGCTCTCAGTAACTTCCTGGGGAAAGCTTTGATGCTACGTGATGTTAAGTGGAGGATGGTGGTGAGCTGCCTGGAGGAGAGCTGCTGGCCTCTTATGAGAGCACAAGCAAGGATGATGCAGCAGGAACAGGAGCCCTGGGGGAAGGTGAGATGCTGGCTGGACTATGGCTGAAGTCACAGGTGCAAATGGAGCCAGGAGGGACAGCTGAAAATGGTATGAGAAATTAATATCTTTTTACTTCTGAGTATTACACCTTCTGCTGGTTTATACCTTCCTGGGGCTGAAGATGGCTGCTGGCAGCAGGCAAAGCTAGGCTCTGATCATTCTCCCTGCCTTTGGGGCATCTCTAAATGCTATCTGAGGCTTCCCAGGCTGTGACACAACTGCTGCTGGAGGGATTAGTTGGAAATTTCACTTAACAAGGATGAAGGGCTGTCTTCTGGGGCTGGTTAATTAACAGGATTCTACTCTGGTAATTAAATACCAGTTTGTTGAACACAACTTAGTTGATGAAATCTTTGGAAAACACAATTAGCAGGCAAGGAATGGCAGCTTTGCTTGAGAACTGTCCCCAACCAGTTGTTGGTATGCTTTTAACCTTTCATTCGCCAGCAGGGATGGTATTGACTTAATTTATTTGGTGTCACTGCTGTCATTGAACAGCTCATTCACTCTCTGCTGTTGCAGCAGCTGGTTCCTCTCAGCTGCAGGGACTTGAGATGTTCCACTTGTTGAGATGTTTCCACTTGTTGCCTTTTCAGAAGACTCTCTGTGTTGCCTTCTTGAAAGCTACTGCTGAAGGATAGGAGTTTTTGCAGCCTGTGTTTTTGCACCCACAGCAGTAGCAGTTCTGGAGCTGCCAGCTCAGCTCTGAGTGCTCCTGCACAGCCCAGTCATGCCTTCTCTGCAAGAAGAAAGATTTCTGCTATGGTTAGCTCATTCACTGCATTATCTCCCCCCCCCCCTCTGAGCTACAAGTGTTGGAGAGAGAGCATGAAACATGTGATGTTTCCTCACCAGGCACTTGTGCAATTTGCATGCACTGAAAGAAGCTTGCAGCTGCATATTCAGATTTCCCCTTGCTGGCCACTCTCCCACTTTATAACTGCTGTGTTTTATTTAACTGCCTTTGCACAGTGGTCCTGAGAATGAGAGACACACCAGAATGAAGCATTTTGGTCTATGGCTTATTTGCACCAGGGAGAAGCTTGTGGAGTTTGGTTTTGGAGAAAGAAAGCATGATGGGAGCAGGAGCAAGTAGAGGAGAAGGTGCTTTTTGCTTGCATGTTGTGCCTCAGCAGCACTGCTCGATTGCTGCAGAGAAGCACATCAAAGCTCTTTGATTTAAAGCCATTTCATGCTACAGGCTTTGCTCAGTCTTCTGTGTGCTTTTATTTTGGCATAGCAGGTTCAAGACAGCTTGACACACTCTCCTCAGTAATAATTAACTAACTTAATACTTCAGAGCAAGGAACACAAAAGCTCTGTGGGTCAGAAGAGGCTCAGTCAATGCTCTGCCTCTGCCTGCTGTTGGGAGTACAAAAGAAATCACTTCTTATATTCTTACTATGACAGGATTGACCAGAGGGGATAATGCTAAAGAGTTGTCTTAAAACACAAACTTGGCTGTGATAGAGGAGAAACACTGATCCCAAGCAGCTTATGGAAACCCTCTCACCTGCATCTGTGCATGGAAGGGACATATCTTCAGATGGAAACCATTACAATCATAGAATGGTCTGGGTTGAAAGGGACCTCCACAGATCATCTAGTTCAGCCCCCTCTGCAGTCAGCAGGGGCATCCTCAACTCAGGTTGCCCAGAGCCCTGCCAAGTCTCACCTTGAATATCTCCAGGGATGGGGCCTCAGTTACCTCCCTGGGCATCTCTTCCACTGCCCAGGGAAGGGGTGAAGTCACCATACCTGGAGGTGTTCAAGAAACATGTGGATGTGGCACTTCAGGACATGGTTTAATGGCCATGGTGATCTTAGGTTGATGGTTGGGCTTGAAGATCCTAGAGGATTTTTTTCCAACCAAAACGCTTCTATGATTCTATGATTTTTCCCTCTCTCCTAATGATTATTCTAGGACAGCGATGATGGGGAAATTAGATTAGACAAGCAGTGGGAGATCCCAAGTCTTGCTATAAAAGCCACCTCCAATATTTGCTACAGTTTGACAGCTCTCAATTTCCCAATTTGACAAGCTAGTTAAGGCTGGGTTATTTCCCAAGCTGTACATACTATGCTGTCGGGGAAGAGAGGATGCACTCTGCACCAGGACTTTTCCCCTCCCCTGACCCCAGCACCTTCCTCCCACCTAGGCTGCAAAATCCTCATCTCTGGAAGGAAGGCAGCATGTGCTGGAGCTCAGGGCCAAAAGCTGGCATTAAGTGGCTGTGGTGTGTGCTCAGGGCTCTGCAAGGTGCTTCTGTGCCAGTAGACAAGTGGACTTGCCTTGGGCACATGTGTCATCCTCAAGAAGCTGTGCTGCAGTGTTTGACCTCTCAGTATTTGGCTTGGCTGGCCCACATGTTGTTTCCTTCCACTCTCCCCGAGGCTGTGTGCAGACAGTGGAATGGGCTGGCTGAGCCAGCCAAGCTAAATACAGCAGGAGACATCCAAGGCACAGAATCCCTGGAGCAGGCGGATGGGCATCTGTGCACCCACATGGCCCCGTGTCCAAACTGGTGCTCTGCTCCCAGGCATGAGGCAGGAAAAAGGGCTTTAAATGCATCAGAGAAACTACTAGCAGTTGGGAAGAGTGTTAAGAGGGACGTGCAGCAGTTCTGGAGTGCTCCCAGGGTGTCTTTACACAGCAGTGAGGCCAGGACCAGAGCTTCAGGTGTTGGTGCTTCTCCTCCAAACTTCCCATCGCAATCCCAGTGCCTGCAGTGTGCTCTGGCTCGTGATGAACTGGGTGAGTAGGGTTTCCATCAGTGCACTGAGGCTCCACAAATAAGCAAATCAGAGCAGGCTGGAAGTGAAGAGCAAAGTAGGTATCATTCATCATGCAAGGGGGCCTGGAATATGTTCCAGCTCATACTGTATAAGAGAGAGCAGTGTTATGAATAGGAATGGGATGTATCCCCTTCTTTTTGGATCACGATTCTGTGTAATAAACATGCAAGACAATTTGTATAAAACAGCAAAGATTCTTTCCTAGAGAAGTCATTTAAAGCTATATTTACACATCAGGGCACAGCTCACAGGAACGTTTTGTAGTTCTGTTTCCATACAAGCGTGCACAGAGAAAACAACAAGGTCAGCAAGTGACAGATGGAGGATGTAAACCTGTGTGATGCTGTGCTCTCCCTGGGCTGCTTGTAGCACTGCACAGCTTCCCATCATACTGGGGAAGCACTGAGCCCAGCACCCCATACCCCAGCCTCCATCTCTGCAGGCAGGGGGTAGATCACCTCAGAAATGCAGTCTAAGGTAGAAAGGATTTATTTTTTTTTTAATTCCTGAGTGTCTTTTGGTCACAAAATAGTGGGTTTGGAGCAGGAGAATGCTGACCTAAATGCATTAGCACTGCTGGCTCTTAGCAACCTTTAAAAATTATATTTGCCTGTAAAAGGAGAGGGTGACCTACCAGGTAAAATGTGAGATGATCCCATAATGTGTGCAGTAGGCACAGTTCACACAGTTTGCCAGCTTTGGTTTTGGTGTTGGTTGTTTTTTGGTTTTGTGTTTGTGGGTTTTTTTTTTCCTTTGGGATAATTTTTGGGGACTCTTTTTGTTTTGTTTTCCGTTTGGTATTTCCCAACTAGCTTGTTAGTCACCCCCCACACCCTGCAGCAGCAGCTGTGCTGCTCTTCTGGAGTTATGTCTCAGATCCCCCACCCTCTTGCTGTGGTCATGTGCAGGGGGTTACTGGGTGCCTCTCCCAGACTTTATCCCAGCAGGACACCCCACTAGAGGACCTTCGAGTAACCCCAGAGGGGCTGGTTTTGGAGGCAATCAGGTCAATGTTTCTGCCCCCAGAGCCAAGCAAATATCAGAAAGTGATGATGAGCAGCTTTGTTGCCCTCTTTTCCATCCTTCTTGCTCCTTTTTCACTATTTCTAGCAGCTTACAGGCTTCACCCCCTCAAGCACCCCTCTCTCCCTCCTTTGCACATCTCTGGAGTCAGCCCAGAGTCTGTGAGGAGCATGGTCACTGCTCCTCCCCTGCCTCTTGCAGCATCTTCTTCATATAAAACAAGAAAGCAGCAAATCCTCTGCTGATGACTCTGCTGTGCTTCCAGGAAACCTGTTGACTTTTTTTGGAGATCCAAATCCTAGCAGACCTGCAGTCTTGAGGAGGACAACCCCAAAGCAGATGGATGCATGTAGCTCTTGGGGCTCAGCACTGTGGAAAATACCTGGTGGGGAGCTGCTAGAGTAGGGCAGGTTGCTGCACCTCTTCCTCTGGTTATTTCCCTAATCGTTTTTATCAGACATAAATAGGCTCTTCTGAGGAGGGACCTGTTGACCTGGCTCTGGTGTGCAGGACAGCAGACCTTGCATGGTGCTTAACAGCCCACCTCCTACCCTGGCACCAACCTTTACAAACACGATCCTGAGCTAGTTGGAAACAACATCTGAGTTTTGTCTGCTAAAGCAGAGTCCCCTCCAAGCTGGTGCTGTGTGCATGCTGCTGTTCTAGCAAGCTTCCTCCCATGGCTCACATCCAGACCTTAATTTTTGGAATTAGGCCTCCTTCTGATCCTCCTGTGAGCACAGGATAAGCTGAACCCTTGAAGAAAAGGTCTTTTGAAAGTGTAGCTTTCCCAGCACACCTCATCCACTTGCTAGCATGCTACAAGCTAATTTCCACGTGTGCTCATCCTGCTTCTGCTCCTCTGCAAAGGAACCATCCCTGGCTGCTTGGATGGAGGTGCTCCCACTGAGCACCCAAAGGTGTTGGATGGAGCAGAGACTGCTCTTGGTGTTTGGTAACCCTGAGCTTTTACTGCTGGGAACTTCTCAGAGCTGTGGAGGAGGTGGAAATTCAGGATTTGCTATAGTTTTACTGTTTGAAGCCTGTGATGGCTTTCAGATTTACATATGGGGTTTAGCTTCTTTCCTTTCTCTCTCCTGAAATAAAGGAGCCATTAGACATGGTCTGTAATATGGAAGACACATGTTTGTATCGTGTTACCATTTATATAGCAGCAGTCTGGACTGGAAAGCTTATCGCCCTCCAGGGAAATAAATGATCTCTGCTTGCTTCTGCTCCATCCTGGAACTCCTTTTAAGTTTTGGACATAGAGATCTTGGTAATTAAAAACTTATTTAATCTTTGGTTTGCTTTTTTTTTTTTCCTTTCTGGAGAGTTTATAAATCTAAAACCTTAACAGCTCAAGGAGAAAAATACCTGCAGAGAGAGGTGAAGGGAGGTGGATGTCCTGTGGGAGGCTGCCCCCAGCACTGCCATGAGATGGCACTGCAACATAAAGCATGGAGCAGCTGTGGGCTGAGCGGCTCCCAGCCCGGGCTGCGCAGGGAAGCACCTTCCCGGTGGGAAAAAAAAGTGCCAGGGAAGAGAAAGGACTTATGTAAGGATAATTCTGCTATTAGTCAGGGGGAGCTGTCATGGAGCCGTGTCTGGACTGGACTTTTCCTGCTTACACAAAGCCCATAATGCTGTAGGAATTCGTGTATAAACAGTGCAAATAAGTGAGGGGAGGCTCTCTAAGCGCTCAGCAGCAGCAAGGAAATGGCTTTTCTTTAGCTGTTGCTGGCAAATCCAAAAAGCCTTTGATTTCGGGGTGGGTGTGTGTGGTGTGTTCTGAGGATGTTAAAATCAGTCCTGGTATAACTTTCTGCTGGACTTGCGTGTTTCACCCTTTGAACACACAAAAAGTTTAAAGCAAGCTGTAGGAAGGGTAATGAAGCTGTCTTGGATGGGCAGGTTTGCAGCTGAGGAGGGGGCTGGCTGTGCCACCCATCCTTGGGCGTGAGGCAGGGAGCCTTCCTGGGGCTCTGTGCTCCTGACAGCCCATGGGAAAAGCGTTTTGTGTCCATATCAGGGCAAACCAGCATCCTTCTCACAAAGCACCACGTAACACATTGCTAGCAAAGCTCCCTGGTGTTGGTGATGTCTCTGACACTCTAAATGAAATGCTTTTGACAAAAAACTTTTACCCAAAGCCAGACAGGAGGCATGGGTTGGAGCCTGCTACAACTTCTAATTAATTGTAGTTAGAAATCCTGAACCATGGAGGGACCCTCTATAGATTGAGAGTGGATTCTTTACTTTCTTGAGCTGAACTACATGGATGCTTACCCCACTCTTCTCCCTGCCTACAAATATACTTGCCTTTTTTTCTTTTTTTCTTTTTTTCTTTTTTTTTTTTTTTCCCTGGTGCTCAGACAGGGCCTTGGCTGGATCTAACTCTTGGAAAGTAAACAACAGCCCATCAAATGCATTTCTGCAGTCAGAGAGTAAGAGTGGGCTGTGTCTCCGCAACTTCCTTACAGCACTGTGACAAGGTCAAGAGCAATTCTGGAAGCAATCAGCTAAACCCACACCCACAAGTAGGCTGGGGGTGCTGATGCCCTTTTCCTGCCCCACAGCACAAGCAAGGTTTAGTGACTGGAGCCAGCAGTGGGTCTTTCCCAGGACGGTTAGCTGCGGTGTTAACAACCTGCTGTGCTGCCCAGATGCTTGCCCAGCACTGATACCCCTGGCAGTGGTGGTGCCAGGGTGTGAACAGTGTTGAAGGGCACTTGTTTTTAAATGTGGTTACAACTTCAGCATCCCCTTGGCTGCTGCCTGCTCCACAGTACTGAGTAGACCCCAAAACACCCACCAAGGGGTACTCACAAAGATCGCTGCAGGTACCTGAATTTTCCTGGGCTTTGGTAGCAGGTGGCCTGGTACTGGGACCAGCTTGTCAGTGAAGAAGCTGTTTCATGGCTGTAACAGGTTGCAGAAATGCATCTGAGCTCAGAGACTTCATTGCTGAGACTGCTGGTTGAAGTCTGCTTTCCTTGGGCACCATTGCCTGAGGGATCCCTACCCACTACATAAAATCTTAGAATCATAGACTGGGTTGGAAGGGACCTTTTAAAGGTTGTTTAGTCCAAACCCCCAGCAGTCAGGAGGGATATCTTCACCTGGAGCAGGCTGCTCAGAGCCCCAAACAACCTGACCTGGACTATTTCCAGGGATGGGGCTTCTACCACCTCTCTGGGCAACCTGGGCCAGTGTTTCACCTTCACATTGTAAAAACCCAGCCTCTTTCTAGTCTCGATCTCCCTCTTTTAGTTTGAAACCATCACCCCTTGTTCTATCACAACAGGCCTTGCTAACAAGTTTGTCCCCAGCTTTCTTATCTGCCCCTTAAGTACTTAAAGGCTGCAAGAAAGTGTCCCTGGAGCCTTCTCTCCAGGCAGAACAACCCCAGCCCTCTCAGCCTGTCCTCACAGGAAAGGAAAATGTAGGAAAACACAACAAATAAGAGCTGCCTCTTGTACCTGACTCACTTCTCCATTTCTCCCTGAGGTCCCTTTATGGTTCCTTTTTTTTTTTTTTTTTTTTTTTTTTTAACCCCTCAATAACTGCATCTCAATCCAGACAAGGACCAGAGGCAGGACATTCCTCTTTCCTGCACCATTCTGGGGCCAGCCCAGTAGCCAGCCCTGCACTGTGCCCTCCAGGCACTGCTCTGATGAGCAGCCACAGAGGCAGGAACGCTGAGCTTGCTTTTGGTTGGTTGGTTGGTTGGTTGTTTTTCCAAAGGCACAAAACTTAATTTTTAAAGGCATTTTTTAAATGGGACTTTGGGGGATAATTACCCTTTATGCTGCTTCGAAGAAGTCCCCAGCACACTTAAGACTACCTTCAGGGGACCGTGTCTGGTAGGAAAATAGGTTGGCTTAAGCATCCTTTAAGACCAGCTTTAACTGATGGTACTTAGTACAAAAGGGCCAACGCTGATAACAGAGAGGTTCCTAATGCCATTCAGGGGATTTTTGTGCCCATCACAGCCTATTCATCAAAACAAAATGCCAGTAAGTAAAGCATTCTGCCCCTCTACTCTGCCCTGGTGAGGCTGCATCTGGAGTACTGTGTCCAGTTCTGGGGCCCAGTTCAAGAGGGACATAAAACTGCTTGAGAGAGTTCAGCACAGAACCACAAAAATGATGAAGGGAATGGAATATCTCTGTTAGGAGGAGAGCCTGAGGGAGCTGGGGCTGTGCTGCTGGGAGAAGAGGAGACCAAGAGGTGACCTCATTCCTGTTTATAAATATGTAAAGGTGAGTGCCAGGAGGCTGGAGCCAGGCTCTGCTGGGTGATGCCCAATGACAGGACAAGGGGCAATGGGTGGAAGCTGAGGCATAGGAAATTTCATGTAAACACGAGGAGGAATTTTTTCCCTGTGAGGATGACAGAACCCTGGAACAGGCTGCCCAGGGGGGTTGTGGAGTCTCCCTTTCTGGAGATATTCAAAGCCCTCCTGGATGCGTTCCTGTGCAATCTGCTCTAGGTGATCCTACTCTGGCAGGGAGGTTGGACTGGATGAGCTTTCAAGGTCCCTTCCAGCCTCTGGCGTTCTGTGATTATGTGAGATGCTTTCAGAGGGGAGCAGTGTGGAGGAAAGTAGGTGAATTCTGCCCCCAAATGGATATTGAACCTTACAGCAAGTATTGTGTGGTGGAAACCAGCGAGTGAGTGCCTTGGCTCCTGGCCATGCTTGGAGCCCAGGGCTTGTG
The DNA here is from genome assembly GCA_013399055.1 of Ramphastos sulfuratus. NCBI lineage: Eukaryota > Metazoa > Chordata > Aves > Piciformes > Ramphastidae > Ramphastos > Ramphastos sulfuratus. The sequence continues at coordinate 20,245 of WBNM01031298.1, read as the reverse complement.
CTTTATCTCCATCATCTCCCAGCTGCGCTCCCTCCTCCCCTGCGTGCGGATGCTGAAATGAAGTAACTCGAGGCCAGCTAACCAGGATCTGTTTCATTAGGTTGTCCTTTAAAAATGGTAGGCTGTGTGCAGTGCCCGGTAAGAGCAGGGCAGCAAAATGCAAGGACAGGAGCTGCAGCTGCAAGGGCTGAGGCAACACCCTGGGGCATCTGAATTTCCCTGGGAGGTTGCTTGTCTTGGGTATTTTTATTTAGGGATTGCAAGGAGCAGGGTGGGAGAAGCCAGGGGTGTATTGGAGAGTACAAGGGGCAATGGGTGGAAGTTGAGGCATAGGAAGTTCCATGTGAACCTGAGGAAAAATTTTTTCACTGTGAAGGTGAACACTGGAGCAGGCTGCTCAGGGATCTTGTGGAGTCTTCCTCTCTTGAGATATTCAAGAACCATCTGGATGCATTCCAGTGTGATCTGCTCTAGGTGATCTGAGAGTGGGGCTGGACCAGGTGATCTTTTGAGGTCACTTCCAGCCCCTGACATTCTATGATTCTATACCTTCTGGTTGCATGAGTGTGAGCTGGAGGTGTCTCATGCTCAGCTCCTCTGGTGAGTGGATTATTTGAGTATTTTATCCTATACTTTCTAGCCAAGCAGCCAACCATGCTCCTGGTTTGGGCTGATGATGTTTGCTTGTGCAGTGCCCCCTGAGATGTCTGGTGAGGCTATTCAGTGCTTCAGGGAGCTGAGAGTGAGGACACCAACCCCAATAGTAAGCAGTTTTTTAAGAGAGCAGGAGGGTTGCTGTCTACATCTTGAGATCCTGAGCTCACATTTTCTGACTTTCTCTCCAGGACTTGGAGGATACACAGGTACCCCCTCCTGTTTTCACCATCCCTCCCCAAGCCTTTTCAAAGGGGGGTCAGTTACCTGCAATGAAGCCTGTGCGAGCTGGCAGCACAGTGGTGGCAAGCCCTGAGGTTTGGATTCACCTGCAGGGAGCAATTGCTGCATGAAAAAGACCTTTGGCTCCACAGCCAAGCTGCCTGCATGTACCTGGCAGCAGTGCTCTGGAAGTTGGCGTGGGTGTTTCTGGCTGCTGTGGTCATCCCACAGCAGGTACCATTGTACAAAGGATAGATAGTGAGGGTTGCTAAGAGGACAGATCTGGCATGCTGAGGGACCCAGAAACCCATAGGTGACAATGGCAGGGAGATGTCATGCAGCCCATGATTGCAAGGATGTGTGTGAGACACCAAAATCAAAGCCCACAAGGCTTTTGGATAGACAGGCAGTGGTAGTAGTCCTGTCTCTGCTGCAGACTGTTTCCATCCCAGTCTGTCCTGTCCTGTGCTGCCACCACCACAGCAGGGCCTCAGCTCATCTCACCTGTATAAGTGTGTATGGTTTTGGTTTTTTGTTTAAACCATTACAAATGTAAATGATCCTTCTCAATTGCAAAAGCCTGTGTGAACTGGCATCTTTAAAGGAAACTCTGAAAGAGCTCCTGGCACGGTGCTTCTTCAAATATTTGGAAGCTTTACTAAGTCTCCTGAAATAAAGGCAGGAGCAACTCCTGCTCCTCCACCACCCTCCCTCCCACGAAGCCCAGCACTCTTTGAGTGCGCTCTGAGAGGCCATCAACTTAGTGACACAAGGGGTGGCAAGGGATGGGAGAAGTCACCTGTCTGGGATAACAGCAAGGACCATGTCCTGGCTTCCCCTCTGCACTGCCCTGTTGCAGAGCAGCATCTTATGAAACATCTTCTTGCTTCAGTGCCTGAGTTTCCCCTTCTGATCTTTGTCCTTTTGCCTTACTGCAGTGGCCTAAATATTTTTCCTTTTTTTATTTTCCTTTCTTTTTTTCCTTATGCTCCATCGCAGCCTCTGTTAGTGAGTTAACTCTGCTCTACAGATGTGTGGGGGACAATGAGCTAAGGTCTTGCTGCTTCCCTTTGCTTAGGTTGAACTGAAGGGATGCTCATGATCGGACCAGATGGGAGTGAAACGAATGGTTAAATAAATGCACTGGCTGCCTGTACACAGTGCAACAGCACTTCCAAAACAATGAAGCATATTCTTTTGGATTTGATATCTACTATCAATTGAAATTGAAGATATTGATCAGGGCTGATTGCTGGGGACAATCAGAAAGTGGAAGGGTAATTGACTGTCATGTCCCTCATTGATCGGGCAGCACAGTTCACAGCAGCCAACATTATTTTTGAGTGCCTTGCAGCATCTCCTGTACTAAAGAAATACAGACTTGCAGTAACAGAGTGACTTACATGTGCTGCCATTTAGGGGGGTGGAGGAAGCCTCCTTACCCAACATGTCCTTGCCTTAATCAAACTGAAAGGTTGTCAACAGGAGAGTGCCAGGGCAGGATAGCTGGGATTTATGTTTGCTCTGAGCCAACCCTCTGCTGTAGGACCATCTCACTCCTTGCTGCTGGGCTGCAGCAGATATTAAAGGAGGGCCTCCAAGACAATGAAGGGACTGCATGTGGGGCACATGCCAGGAGAGTGTGACCTCCTCTCTCTCTCTCTAGGTTGTTCAAAATGTTAAAGCAACAAATATTTTGCACCACGTGTTCCACCAGGGCTTGTTGGCAGGTGATCCTGAAAAATTGTCCTGGGAGAGGAGCAAATTGAGGAACATCCCAGGTTGCTGCAATCAAATCCACTAAAAGCTCACATAAAAGTTTTACATATAATCAAGAGTATGGAAAAATTACCTTATTCCCTGCTGTGCACTTCAGATTAATACAGCCAAACATTATTCAATCCTAATACTTATGGTGACCACAAAGCATCTTCCTGTACTTACTCAGAACAGGCAGGTAAAATGACTTTTCTCCTGGAGGACATGTACCTGCTGCTGAGGTTTAATAATCTGATGTATGTGCTGTTGGTTTTTAATAATCTGCACTACCTGACACTGCTGCTTCTCACCTGCAAGCTCTTTTGGGTAGGGACTTCTTCCTAGGAACACAGATCGAGTGAAATTAATGGGATTTAGTTGTTCAATTTGATTCCTGTTCCTGAATACCATAGTGAACGTGACCATGGAGTAGGTTTAGGGATAAAAGTCCTAATTTTAATTTCAGAGAACCCCATGCCTTGGGACATCTCTCTGTCTCACAGCTGTGGTGGATGAGATGTCTTAGGTGCCACTTGTCCTGGGTGTGCTATGCATTTCAAACCGGCAGTGACTGGCAGAGTATTAATGCCAGGCACTGCTGTGCTCTTGTGCTTGGTTTGCTCCAGCAGCATGGCCAGGCAGGCATGGAGTGGGGGCTGCTGAGGTTTGTATCTCTGAAGCAATGTTTTTCTGGTGCATAAAGTTGATGTGGCTGCTCTCCCCCACCACAGCCTAGCACAGCTCCCAGCACTGAAGGTGTCCAAGCGCATCCCAGGACTGGTTGCATTCCAGTTGTAGCTGAGGCCAAGCAGGCTGCAGAGTAAAGGGTTACCATATAAGAAGGGTTCCTCAAGCATTTTCCACCTGAATTTTGTGTACAGGCAGTTTTGGTGGCTTCTGTGTGTTTCTCTCAGATTTCCCAGTGTCTGGCATCCTATTGGGAGCTGCCAGATGTCCAGAGATTGCTGACCTCACACAGAAAGCATGCACAAGCTCTTCCATGGCAAAGGCTCAGAGCAAGTCCAATGCCTCCAGCATCATTGGGTTGGCTGTGCCTGTGCTCTCTGCTTCTTTCAAGAGTGTGTAGGAAGCCCAGGAGATTCCTGGGGTTCCTCTCTACACACTGTGCCAGTGGCACAGCTGGCTTTAGTTGGCATGATGCAACCTGAAGTCTTTGTCCTGGTGTGCAGCACTACTTGTTCAAGTCATTTTAGCAGTGTTTCAGGAGCAATATATTGGTGGGAAGCCATACACAGGAAGAAGTCAGAGGATTTTGTGTACACACATAAATCACTGCTGCTGATCTGTGTAGCCTCTGCTCCTCAAGAACTTGCTCTAAGCTCCAGGCTTGGCTTTTTGCTTTTATGTGGGGTTTAGTGAGGTGCTCTTGCCTGTACTCAGATCTCTGATGGTCAAACTCCATTTTGGTGATTCTGAGGCACTTCTCACCCACTGCAGCTGCAGAGCTGAGCTGAGTTGTGTTCCTCACCTTGGGTTTCAGTCTGTTAAGCAGCTCAGCCCAATCTGCATTTGATTTGCTTCAGCTTGATGTTAGTGGTGAACCGAAACCCCCACCACTCGCTCACATCTCATGGTACAGGCAGAGCTGCCTGGGTCAAGGCAGCTGAGCCACCCAACTTTCACAGCCATAGGCGGCAGCCCTGTGGGCACCAACCGTGAGTCAGCCACCGCCAGGCTGGGCAGCCAGGATGCCTGAAGAGGTTTCTCATCCCACTTGAGTTTCCTTTCCTGGGAAGCGAGGTGGCTGCTCTGGGGTGCGTGGGCTGCACAAGGTCCTGGGGAGTCAAACCCAAACTGAGCTGACGGGATAGCTGTAGCCTCAAGCACTCAGAGCAAAAAGCTCCTGTGCTGGAGGCTTAAAATGCTGATTAAACAGAGCTGCTTGGCCTCAGGTCCCAGCTGAGGTGTTGGTTAAAATGTGCAAGAGAAACAGAAAAAAAAATGCTGTACTAGATCAGGTCAACAAATTAGTCAGTTCAGAGAGAGGTAAGTCCTACAAACACCTACGTGCTGCTTACCACACCTGCTGCTTAATCCCAACAGTCCCATACTGGTGGGTTTATGGAAGTGTAAGACTGGGATCCCCTCTTAAAGTAACTTCTCTGGGGGCTCCAGAATGCTTCTGAGTGATCAGCAACTTCACTCTTCTCATTACAACTGCTGGAGTGAGGAGGGAGAGGATGAAGGGGAGGAAACTGAAGCTTGGCTGAACTGGCAGTTAGCACTTAAAGACAAAACAAATAATAAAATTAAAATGTCACAGCATTAACTGAAGCAAAACAAGCAGCATTTCTCCTGAGTAAGAAGTCTCTTCCAACCTCAACAGTTCTATGATATATTTCAGGAATATACTGCAGAACAAACTGGGCAAACACACACTACAGCATAGTGGAAAAAAAGAGTTAAACAACATCAAATTATTCCCCATGATGGATCATTAAAGATGTAGAGCCTAAATGCACGGTAAGATAACAGCATCTTGCAGATGTTCCTATACCAGCAGCTTATTTTGCATATTGCAAAGCATACAGATAACTCTTAGTAGCAAACACACACAAATACTACCCCCATCTTATGGTGAGTGTACATTTGGGCTGTGGGTTTGGAATTTTGTGGGGTGGATGGGTCCCAACTGCTGCCTGGGGTTACAGTTGGCTTGAGCCCACAGTGGGATGTGTCTGCCTGCAACCTCTCCACCTCTGCCCAGGCATAGCTTACAGGAGGGACAGCCAAGCAGGGGGTGAGATGGGTTAAGTAAACAACAGAGTGGGGGACTAAATAAGTAAATGCCCAGAATTTCTGTATTTTTTTCTTTTACTTGTATATATTGTAACAAAATTTAAGGCAACATTCCTCCTGCTAATTAGTGTTTCCACGGCACTGCGAAAACTACAGCTGTAGGAAGAATTCAGGAAAAGTAATCAGCAGCACAATTAAGCAATCTGCCATAATGACAGAACACAACATTAGGGTAGAATAATCAGAAACATATATATTTTTCCCTCTTGATTTTCGTTTCCCACCCAATGGTTTGCTTTTGCAGAGTGTATGCAAAGCGATGCTTGATAGAAATGCCCATGTTTATCTGCTACAGCTTGTAGGTCCTGCTCCAGTGAGGATGCCTGTGTTCCACATAACCTAATTAAGTGGCAGCTCTAAAGTTATGCATTTTGAGAATTAGAATCTCATAAAAATGAGAAAAGCAGTTGGGAGCATAGCACCTTTATAACCTGAAATGCCCCCTTGTTTTTTTTTTTTTTTTTAATGCTTTAATGAATAAGCTTAGGATAAAAATCTTCAAGATCACCTACAACTGAGGAGACCAAGAGCCTCTGATGTGCTGGAAGATGTAGGTGGCAGCTTCTTTAGGGACTAATGAAAAACCTTAGTGTCACTTAAATTGTTTCCTGACATTTGTTTTTGCATGGGCAATATGGGTCAGGTATCTTAGGCACTGTAGTGAACTGCCCCGGGAGGTGGTGGAGTCACCATCGCTCGAGGTCTTTAAGAAAAGATCAGATGTGGCACTTGGTGGCATGGTTTAGCTGATGTCCTGGTGTTAGGTTATAGGCTGGACTTGATGATCTTGGACGTCTTTTCCAGCCTTGGTGATTCTGTGATCTTGGTGGTGAGGTTCTGCTGCCACTCCTGCTGGTGAAAAGCCACATTACCACTACCCCTTGTAGAGCTCTTGTGAGTTCAGAGCTTCTCTGAAGATCATTTTTCATGTTCCTTTTTCATCTGGGAGATTGTCTTGCCAAAGTGCACACACACACACACACACATACATATGCAGAGCTGTTCCTCCTTTTCCATGTCATTGGAAGCCATCAAGGGCACCAGGTCCAGGCAGCAGAGATGTGCCCACAAAATTCATGTGCAAATTCCCGAACTGTGGAGGAATGTGGGGTTAATTTTTCATCTGAGTATCAGCTGAAAGTAATGTATACCCCAAATTAATGCAGACAATGCCTAGTCTGGTCTGCAGGCCCTCTGTATTTTTTTAATTCTTTTCTACTAAAACTCAATAAAAACATGGGGGTGGAAGGTGCTGCTGGGAATTTGCTTTTTGTTCTGCTTAAGTGCTGTATTTCTCAGCAGTCTTCAAGTTTCTCAGCATGAAGATATTGTTACATCCCAACTACCGTGGGTTTAACACAATTCTCAATTTGCAGGCAAATGGATGTATTGTGTTGGGGCTTATCCAGAGAGGACTGTGAAACTACAAATTACAGCCCAGCTGCATTCTCTTATCAGGATTTTCTCCCCACCTCATGTGCCTGTGAGTCCTCCCTAGCTCATAAGTAGAATGTGCAAGGAGAAACTTCAGTGAGAGACACAGGTCCAAAGTCAAAAGGGACCCTGACAGTGCAGCACATCCTGCCCTGTCTGTGTATGCTGCATTTGGATGGAATGGGGTGGGATGACTGATGGGTGATGCTTGTTCTGAGCTGGATGAAGCTGCAGTGCTTTTCATTACCAGGGGATGTGATGCCTCTGGATTTAGTGGGCTTGTAACTCCCCAGGGACTTAGTTTTGTAACTCTTCCCTGGAAAACCAAGGCACCTGGAGTAATGCTCAACACATCCTCTGAAAGTTCCTGCACCAGGAAAGAAGGAGAAGGGGACAACCTTTCTCTCAGATTACTAAACATGGCAGCAAACAAGGGATTCACTCATTTAACCTCAGCTGTTCTTCACCTTCACTCCTCCTCCGTGAAGGAATGATGAGGAGCAGGTCCTTATGGAAGAGGCAGAATGCACTTACTACTTACAGTAGTTTGAGACAAGGCTTTACCACCTCTTGCTAGCTTGAGACAGGTCTTGTCTACCTTGTCACAGTGACAAGGCTGAGGCCAGGTTATGTACCAGAGCCCCATGCCTGCAAGCATGGACACTTGGCTTGGAGATAGCACTGGAACAAACCAAGTACACCTGGGCAGAGATGCTGCACTACCAAGAGCTGTGACAAGCTCTTGGCCTCCATTCCTTGAAGCCAGGGGTTGTGTTACATGTTATTAGTGATGCTCTGGACACCTGCTAGCCAGTAATAGGTTGAAAACTCAATGAACCCACCATAACATTGTTATGTTTATTTGCTTCCTTTCAAATGGCTGTGGATACGCAGGATGCTGACAAATGGGACCTGAACTCATGCATTTAGTTGACCAGGAAATAAATATATCAGTGACAGCACTTCTTTGGACTCTTTTGAGACTTGGAAGTTGATAGCCATTCTGTTCGCTGGCTCGGTTTAAGCAGCAGAAATGTCCATGTGTTCTGTCAAAGCACTTTACTTGTGACAGGCAAAGTGCTGCCCTGAACTGGAAAACCATTCAGAGCAAATAAATGCATTAGTTCAATGCAGAGTATCTTATATTTGATACACACCACTTCCTAATCACTTTACCGAACATCTGGCTTGCCTTGAAATGAAACCTGTGCTGGCGTCATCTTCAATTTGGACATCGGATCCATTTCTGAAGCCTTTTTGCTAGGAGAACACCTCCTGGATCTTGGTATCGTTTAGGTTGGGTCCTACAGGTCTAACCAAGAGTAAAATTTAAGGATTGTTTCAGTACTGGAGGAGGACAGAGAGTAGTACTTGGGTGTCAGCTGAGCTCTGTGATACTTGAGGTCCAAACTGTAGAATTGTATTTAAAAGTGCAGATGTGACTAAGGCGTGGAGATTTTTCATGTGTCTTTGCAATGTGTCTTTCTCCTAGGGAGTTAGCCAGTACAGGTGTGTTCTTGCAGCATAAATGAGAATAATTAACAGCAACTGTTAATGGGGCATACAAGAGACTGAAATTAAACCCATTGTGTTGGTGAAAGGTGCGAGAGAGCGCACAGCATGCAGAGGCAGAGTGAAAAGCGAGAGCAGAGGGGATGACATCACCAGCGAGAGATGCTGAACAACAGCGAGAACTATTTGCAACATCTTTTTGTCAACATCTGTTTGTCTTTGAGTTCATGAAAGTGGAAAAAATCTCATTAACTCTTCTCTTTTTTATTTTTTTTTCCCCCTGTGTTGAAATTTTGCATGATTGTTACTTTGGCAGCCAAAAGGATGCTGGAATGTTTCGCCTTTTTTTTTTCCAAGTTTGTGAGCTGAGTTGTTCAGTTGGGGTTGGTCACATAAATCATGAGGTTTTTATTTCTACAGCTAGCCAAATCTTAATTCTTATATCATAAACCTTTAGTTGTTGTGTTTTAATTTTGTTGGGTTTTTTTTTTTTCCTTAAAGGCCCAGCTTCTGGAATCATGGGAATGCATGAGAATTGTTTTCTCTGTGATCACAGGATGTTAGGGGCTGGAAGGGACCCAAAGAGATCATCCAGTACAAACCCCCTGTCAGAGCAGGANCCCTGCCAGAGCAGGACCATACAATCTAGCTCAGGTCACAGAGGAACGCATCCAGATAGGCCTTGAAAGGCTCCAGAGAAGGAGACTCCACAACCTCTCTGGGTAGCCTGTGCCAGTGCTCTGGGACCCTTACAGTCAAGAAGTTCCCCCTTGTGTTGAGCTGGAACCTCCTGTGCTGCAGCTGATGTATTTGTTGTTCCTTGAGTTTCTAACATTGAGAACTGGGGAGAAACTTCTGGGTGTCATCTTAAAGACAAAAAAAAAAAAAAAAAAAAAAAATTTTTTTTTTTTTTTTTTTCTCTTTTAATATTTTTTTGAGAGGATAT
>WBNM01031298.1:0-10436 GCA_013399055.1 Ramphastos sulfuratus | reverse complement strand
TTTTAATATTAAAAAAAAAAAAAAAAAAAAAAAAAAAAAATTTATTTTTTTTTTTTTAAGTCTAGTTAGATAATTTTTGGAAAGTATGATTCACGATGCTGAATGTTTAGATTTGGCAATGCCGTAAGTCCTTCGCGCCGCTCCCCCGTGACCAGGAGTGTTGGAAGAAGCCACGCGGGGCTTGTCTCCACGGACAAGTCAGAGCACAGAGAGCTGGGGCGTGAATTTACCCTGCCCTAGTTACATTGCACAGATTCCCCACGTGGATGCAAACTCTGCAGTACCTGCCCTTTGGAAGCCTTCTCAGGGCATGCCTGTGAGGAACATAGGCCGTGTGGTTCAGAAGCCTTACAGCTGACAGCAACATGGTCCAGCTCATGGACAGGAGGCAGCTCAGCCATCTTGTGCTTCAAACTGCAGCTGTCACCATGGACACAGCTCTGAGGTGATGCTGCTGTGTGGGTATTGAGCATCCCCTGCCTGGGTTGTGCCTAGTGGTTGTAGTGCGTAGGATGCCTTCTGGGTGCCCTGAGTGATGTCGAGTGTCCTGAGGTGTCAAGGCTGGTTTCTCCTCATAGCACACATCTCCTATATCTCAAGGGAGACACTGATGACTGGTCTATTCTCTGACCCTGTTGGAGGGAAGAGGGTGAGGTCTTGTGACTCTGGACCTGGCCTGTTTGCTCAGTGTTAGATGTGCTTAGCAGTACCCAAGGGCCACACAGATAAAGTAATGACACCTGTTTGCCCATTGAGGAACTTCCAGAGGCCTGGGTAACTTGGCTTAAGATTGAAACTTATCTGTTGGGTCCTCATCTCCAGTGGCATCTCAGCAACTTGGAGCTACAGGGTAGGCATCAATGGCATCTGGTGAGAAATGCAGGATATGACCTCGAGACAGCCTTGAGGGAGCAGTTTCAAGTCCCTTCTGTCTGTCTGCAGCAATCATAGAGAGAATAGGGAAAATGAGCCATTGGGGTAGACTTGGTAAGGGGAACAAGAGAGAAAAAGGCCACTTAGGAATAAATCATCCCATGATGAAGGAAGAGCTGAGCTAGCTGCACTAGCTAGCAAGGGCTACTTGATGCATTCAAGGTCAAGTTGTAGGACCTGGTCAGGACAAGCAGCTGCTGGGGTAACATCCTGGAAACCAAGCTGGTTCTTCCAGAGCAGCTCCTCTGGCCAGGCCAGGTGGGAGGAAAGGAACTGCTGTGGCACTCTGGGCAGGGTGCTCAGCCATAGGGAAACCAGGATGCCGCAGGGTCTGCTGGGGCGGAGGGCGTCTGGGAGCGGGCTGAGGTCTCTGCTCCTCAGGAAGCTGTAAGGGATTTGTGTGTTTTCCAAGGCAGCAGAGACAGGATGCTGAGGGGTGGGAGAGAGACAGATTTCCTTCTGCTGTGAATAGACTGGGAGTGGGGGATGGCAGCTCTCATTTAACCCTTGCCTGTTCCTTTCATCTCCAAAACGAACTGGTATCTTAGGAAACCATCCTGAATAACTGCAAAAATCAGGGGCACAACATGTACAGAGTCGTTGGCACTGGGGCGATGCTGTGAGTTATATTATCCCAGTTCTCTCACCCCCAGGCATGTCTCCCTGCCTCTGCCATTGTCTTTTACTTTGAAGTTTGTTTTCTCAGTGGCATTGCTATGACCAAAATGAACACCGGCGCTGCCAAGGGAGAGGCTTACAGGACATAACCTTATGTCAGACAGAAGCAGCTCGTGGGAGACAGCTGCAGATTTGGGAGCTATAAGAAATTTTCCTCAGAAGCTTGAAAAAAGGCAGAATTTCCTTTGTCTATTACATCAGGGGCAGGGAGAAAAAAATCTTAGGTGTAATTCCTTAGATGGGTCCCACTTGTTCAACAGTGAAGGCTCTTCTGCACCTCTTGCAAAGTCATTAACAGGATGATCTAAAGGAAGTGGAGGAAAACCCAACCACCATCAAGTCCTGCCACCACCCCCCAATCCAAGACTTTGGAAATGCTGCTGGAAACAGGACCTGTGTGAAGACCTTTAGGATGTGAGTACATAAAGATATTTGGGAGAGGTAGCTGGTACAAGGGAAGCAGGGAAAAGTACTTTGTTTATTGCACTGGAGTCACCCAGTGCAATAATCCAGTCTCCAGTGGTGGAGAGTCCACATGGCTGAAAGCTGGCAGGCAGGCTGCAGGTGTGGTGAAAGAGCTGTGTTTTCTAAACACACTAAATACTTCTTGCTGCAGTCTTTTGTAGATAAAGATCAGCTTTGACTTTAAATGAAATTACAGCAAAAGTACTTGTATCTGGGAGGATGAATACCTGCTTCCAAGTTGGGCTTTGTAGGACTGAACTTCATAAACAAATTATTCAATGCGATTAACCAAGCGAGAGGGTTGATGGAAATTGTGTCTCCGACTCTCACGGTATTGAGGTGGAAGCTGTAATGTGTTAGCCAGGGCTAGGAATAAACAGCCAGAAGGTTCTTGGGTGTGAGGTTTCCCATTGAAAGAATTCCTTCTCCCTGAAAAAGCCACAGCACAAATAATAGTCCTTCTGAAAGGCTGGAATTTTGCTGGGATTCTAAACACGGACTTTGCTCTGCAGATGTTAGATGCGCAAAGATGGCAGAAAGCAGATGGCAGAGAACAGCTGGCTTCTAGGCTAACCAGATACAGAAAGCTTTTGGTAGCTCTGGTTATATTTCTGCCCTATGGTTGTGCTGATTTCACCAGGAAAAAAAACAAACCAGTCCCTCTGCTGACTTCATTCAGTTTGAAAGCTGAAACACAGGTATGAGTCTACTTGTCCCTACGGGAAATGCGACTTTAAAAAACAAACCACTTCAAAATCAAAGGAAAAAAAAACAGCAAAATAAACCCAAAACCCCAACTCTGAATGTGTAGGAAAAAAAGGGAAAAAAAAAAAAAAAAGGCAAACACAAACTATTTGTTGTTTGGAGAACATTTGAAGTGTGAAATGGAGTGGATGGCAAGGCAAGCTGACCTTCCTGGAGCCTGCTCCAGCTGCTGAAAACATTTCCTCGTGCCAACCATGCTTGGTGTGAGAGATGAGTTTGCTCAGGGTGATGACAGCAGCTTTTGCTGCTTTGTACCGAACAAATAATGCAAAAGGGAAGATGATTCTCCATTAGCGGAAATGATTTCCTTTTTTTTCTTCCAACTGAGATATCAGGCCCCGGCCTGGTATCAGGGCTCACTCACAAGCTGGTTAAGGCTGGATATGCCATTTCACCGAGGATAAAAGTCCTGCCACAGCTGAGGTGTACAAAGGTTGAATGAAGTCATGGTATTGCTGTTTGGAAATTGTTTGCCTGGAATAAAATGGTATGTTTGTGGAATATGTTATGCTTTGGTGCTCCCAGCAGCTGACAAGGAAGCAATGATGGGAGAACATGAAATGCTGCTGCCTAAAATCAGAAGGGTAGGTGAGAGCCTTGCTGGCAGATTTAGGCCTGCACTGCTCTTGGTTTTGTCCTCGTGATCTTCAGCAAACAAACTTTGGCTTGCTCTACACGTCCTCCAGAAGATTAGTAGCACAGTGCTGAGGTCTTGGCAGCCAGCTAACACCAGTGTGTGGGCCTCATAAGCTGACAGCATGGGCAGAGGGAATGCTGGGTAGAAATGTTCTGGAGGTGGATGTGGTGGAGATGGAAGCAGGGGAAGATGTGGCTGGGAATATCCCATCAGAACAGCTTGTGGACTGCGTGGGACCATTGATCCAGGTGACATTCCTCTCTCTGATGGGTGTTACCTGCCCATCTGTTCCAGCCTCTGATCCCAGGCTTGAACCAGAGCTCCTACCCCCATCCAATTGCTCCAATTAGTGCTGTGGTTTGTTTTTTCTTTATTAAGAAGGTTGCTTGAGACCTGCCTGTTTTTGAGTCCAGCTCCCTTTAATCTGTCCCTACCATCATTGAGGTTAACTGAGCTTCCTGCTCAGCAGGAAATTGGCAAATTAGAGCCAGTAAGACACTGCCAATGAGCTTCCCACCGTATACATTTTGTCCAGTGAAGCCCAAATAAATTGGGTCATGCTGCCATATGTAATCCATGCACTTGAGGTTTGACCTAGCTTCTGTGAAAACTCGTGGGCAGGGACATGTCTGGAAGCTGGACTGGAACTATGGCTGAGACAGATGAATTTCAAAAGAGCCAGGGTGGAGCTGTGGTGCCCTTAATTTTTGTGGACCTGTTTCAGTTGTATGGAGAAGAAGATTGATGTCTTCCCGAGGGGGGTTTTGTCTGTGCTGGAGTGTATCTCAAGCAACATTGCCAAGATACCTTGGGGCTGGGCTAGGTAATTATTTTGTGATTAGCTGCTGAAATCAAAGAAATAAGTTAACAACTTTACAAGTTCAGAATAAACCCATTGATTTAATTTGAAACCTCTTCATGAGGGCTCTGCACGACTGTCATCTTCTGCGTGATGCTGGCCTAAGGTCTGCCCATTTCCCACCAGGTGCCTCTAGCTTTCCATGGCCCTGGTGGTGCAAAGCCACACATTCAAGAGGAGGCAAGATTTTTTTCTGCTTGGCTCTTTTGGGCAGTTGGATGTCAACCTTGCAAGTGATGCTGATGGGTCAACGTGGCTACCACCATATCACAATTCATGCCCACAGCACGGAAAAGATTAGTGCACTATCAGGGGAGACTTCACTTTTGAAAAGAGGCTTTAAATGATGTCAAGAACCACCACAATGATATGGTTTTTACATAAATAATAATTAATTACATGTAAATCAGACGTTTCTCCACCCCTTCCATTAGTATCGTCTTTGCTAAGCTCTCTGTCTTGTTTCTGTCCGCTCACTTTGACTAGTTGAATGGCAGCAGACATCATTTGCAATGCTAACGTCAGATACGGGTCAAAATGGACAAGGAAAACACAACCCAGGGTTTTATCAATGCAATAACAACCAATTCTGTCTAGAGATAGCAGCCTACTGGAGTTTAACCTCTTCACTGCCACATAGCAAGAGCCACCAGGAATTTATTTTTCTGGTCTCCAGCTCTGCTATTTCTAACTTATTTTCAGTACTTTCCTTCTCCTGGCCACTCTCTTTTTTTTTTTTTTTTTCCCCTCTCTTCCCTTTCTGCTGTTTACTAGAGCATCTGGTAGTGTTTATCTCCCAAGGCACAGGAGACTGTTGTTTTCGTAGAGATGTAACTAGACTAAAAGCTTTAATCTTTGTTGAAGTTGGACTTTTGGATGAAAAAAGAGTCATAATAGTGGAAAAATTAAGATGAAATAATATTTCAGCATAGTACACTTCTGAGGCAGTATCAACAGAAAATTCTTCACAGGGAAAGTTGCAATTGCAGAACCTCCTTCTGAAGAGATGCTTAGCTCCTGGGACAGCAGGGCAGAGAGTGAGGACATCATCTTGTTGAGATGGAACTGGTTGTCCTAGTAGAAGCTGAGAGCATGCCATGTCCTTGTGGGTTTTTTTGCCTATGCTCCATAACAGAAATGTCAACGAGATGTGAGAAACCTGTTCCCATCTCTGCTTGCTTCCACTGCTGCCAGGAGGGGCAGGAAAGGAGATGATCTGACCTTCAGCAGAAGTCAGACTACCTATGACATGGGTTTTAAAGCTAAAACTTGTCCTGGAAGTCGGAGGAGGAGATGGTGTTTTGAATCTGGTCTCTTACTCTAGAGAAGTTCGTTGGTTTTCCATGGCAGCTTCAAAGATGCTGAGACTGAGTTAATTAGAAATTGTCAACAGCACAGCAAGAAGCGGTGCTGACATCAGAGACAGAGAAAGTGTTACAGAAATCTGGGAGCAAAAGGAAGGTAGGTGTCTTATTTGCAACAGCAAATGCAGGCCTGTGGTGCTTACAGTGAAGACCCTTTTATTTTTGCCTTCCCTGGGGACCAAGCACTGTCCCAAATCTGCGGCAAAGTTAGCCATGATGGAAGCAGACATTCAAACCTCAGAGGGATGCTGGTTTCACAGGCAAGGCTATATTCAGTTGCTAATACTGTAAGTGCTTTTTGCTTCATTTTTATAGCAGT
Organism: Ramphastos sulfuratus; assembly: GCA_013399055.1. Lineage (NCBI taxonomy): Eukaryota > Metazoa > Chordata > Aves > Piciformes > Ramphastidae > Ramphastos > Ramphastos sulfuratus. The sequence goes on along the minus strand of WBNM01031298.1, from coordinate 4,416 downwards.
AGTTTTTTTAAATGTGATTCAGAGATTTTAAATGAAATGCCAAATTTCAGTTATTGTATAATCCAATTTCCACCCCTGCCCTCCTACTAGGTTTGAACAGGTTTATGCCTTACCAAAACCTCTCCAAACTTCTCAAGAGAAGGCATTTTTCGAAACCACTCACTTTGGGAAGGCAGGAAGCCAATGAGAGGGAGCTTAGACTATAATGAACAAGGTTAATAAATTACCTAAAGTCACTCTGGGATAGGTCTATGGCTGCCTGTCACATCAAGCCTGAGATGCACAGTTGGTCTCTCCTAACCCTTGTACCTCATCCCACTAACCAGGGAACCAGTTTTGGGAAAAAAACGAGCCTGTGAAATCCTGCAGAGCAAATGGTAAAATATTAGTAAGCTGAGGAGGAGCTGAAAGGTGTCTGTGAGAGTCCATAACAGTATAGCCATCAGAGGAGAGAGCTTTGCTGGCCCCCACACAAAGGGAACAGCAAACAGGGCTTCTGCCCAGAAAAAAATTGCCTGACCATTTTTTTTCTTTTTTTTTTTTTTTGCCTTGCATGCAAAAATGCAGATTCAGCAGCACCAAAACGGTTTGTGCACACATGCCAAACTTGTCATTTATAAAAACTCAAAAAAGCTCTGACAAATGCTGAAGCTGTTAGTTTTGACACTTCTGACATGAAACACTTTGATTTTTCATTTTGAAACTACTTTGTGTTCAAAATGTCCTTTAATTTTATTTTCAAGCAAGAGGGTGTGTGTCTTCTTTTTTTATTTTCCCTCCCCCCCCCCAAAAAAAAAAAAATTCAAAATTGAAGTGAAAGATTCAAATTGACTCAAAATTAAATTGTTCTTGGAATTTTGGTTTCACCAGGCTTTTTTATTTTATTTGTTAATATTTATGTTTGAATTTGAGTCACTTTTTGTTCCCTAAAGAAATCTGCCAGTTGGTTTAATCAAGAGCTGTGGCAAACATCAGCCCCTTTGAAGGGCCACAGCTGGCACAATAGAATTTTTTTTTCCTTTTTTATTTTTTTTTTTCATGGCTGTCAGATGCAAAACAAACAAACAAACAAACAAAAAAGGAGTCTTGGCTTTTGCTTTCCAGGAGACTGAGTTCATTTTCTGTCTGACTGGGATAAATAATAAACAGTTGTTTTTTTCTTTGCTGCGAAGGATTTTGTTACGTTATCTGTTTAAACATTCCGTTATGTTTTAGTAATGTGAATAATGATTATTCCTGTGCTTCTGAGCTCTCCCTCTTGGCTCGGGTGCCAGAGGTTCAGGGGACACCTGGCATTGTTGACAGAGCGCTGAACTTGAACGCCTCTCACTGTGACAGGGCAAGCCCAAATATTTTGGGAAGAGTCCTTGTTATGTTACGACAGGGATTGGTAGCACTGATGCTGGGGACGGGTTTTGCTTCAATAGGGAACTGATTACTGCTGTGTTACTGCAGGAACAGCGTGAACTTTGGCAGGCAGGCTGCTGCAAGGAAGCAGGATTAAACTAGGGCACTTCTTATTTGTAGGAGGTGCTGAAGGTCTTCCAAAAGATGCTGGGTCTCAAAGATGGTCAGGAGTAGGAGGCCCTGAAAAATGTTTTTGTATGGGTAAGAACGTGAGAAAACAAAGGGGTTTTTTTGCAAGAGTATACAAATATATAGCATAGTCCCTATCTGTAGATGAACAGGAGAAGTGGTTTTATTAAAACACACTTAAAATCACATTTTCCACCCCTAAAGGCATTGTTTCCCACAGTGTTCATCATCTCTCTTTTAATGTCTTCATCTCTTGAAATCAGGCTGTATCTTGATAGTGCTTTGTGCATCTTCAGTCCTGCACGAGTGTCCAGCTTGAGGTGTTATATTGGTCATAGACTTTCAACAAGATTGGAGGTCTTGTGGTGTTTGCCAATTCACGTACAGCATGTAATTATATTCAGGAAGCAATAGGAATTAAATGACATTAATTCCCATGAATATTCATTTAAGGACCTCTACCAAATTCAGGCAGATTAATAGCCCAATGCAAATACAATGGCTATTCATTGCCCCCACAGGAAAAGGAAATATGTATTGGCTGGCAGCTAAGGGACAAATGGAAATGTGCTATCGGGAAGTTATCTCTGGGCAGCTTCTGGTACAGCAGCGGCTGGAGAGACACTTGGAGGAGTAAAGAAGATTAGTGTGGGTAAGGATCTGGGGTGCCTTTCCCATCTGCTGAGGAACCCAGAGCAGTCTGGGATGAATCCACAACTCCTGTCCTCGCACTACCAATGAAAATCCAAAGCAGCCCTTCCTGACTGTCACAGACCTCCCCTGGACTCATGGCAGAGCAAAACACCATTTATTTTGTGCCCCGTGCCTGAAGCCAGCCTCCAGCCTTCTCTCACTGGATCATGCTGCTGCAGGGCAGAACAACAATTTATCTTCCCTGGGAGCAGCAATAAGCAGGTTGTGCTGCTCTGCCTCCTCTGCCATAGTGAGCCCGTCACCAGCCCTTGGGGTGGCTCCAGGGCAGCCTGGCCTGCTAGGCACCACATGCCTCCCAGCACACCAAGACCCGTTCTGCTCCAGCTCATCCTCTTGGTGCAGGCCAGGACACAGCTTCCGTCGTGACAAGGAAGTCAGGGAATTTTAACAACGAAAGCAGATGAGGGGTATCAATGCATTTGCAGAGCAGGCATCAGTTTGGGATGCTCGAAAACAAGCCTCAACTCTTGTTTTACAAAGATGATATAAAACAATGTTTAATGTTAAAAGTTATCTAGGTCTGCTTACAGTTCTCACCTGGGAGGACTTATTTGTGCAGCTTGAAACTGTGTCACATTACTGCTACCTCTTTGTGGGAATTCCCCATTTGGAGAATGGATCCTGCTTCCACTGGAGTGGGTGTGTTGCCAACAGCTCAGCCTCTAAGCTGGATCTTCATGCCTTTTATAAACCCCTCATGGGCAAGTCAACCCTTCCCATGCTTAAAGTTACCTGCTCAGGAGGAATGTCCAGTATTGATCACCATGTAATGGGCAGAGCTGAATCTTCTGCCTCTTTGAAGGGCATCTATTGACAGACTGACCCAACTTGCCCTAACTACACAAAGTGAGGGAACGTTGAGAGCAGCAATGACTGATGTCCCCAGGATGGCTTTTGAGCGCAGTATGAGAGGACTCACAGGTTCTCTTCTTCTACTTAGTGCTGTGAGAAGACTTGGCTTATTTGAAAGAGTCAGAAAATCATAAAACCAAGCTGTGAAACCAATGTAGATTTCTCTTTAATATGTCCACCAGCTCTGTTTTTAGAGGGGATATAGAACCACAGACTGCTTTGAGCTGGAAGGGACCTTTAAGCTCATCTAGTCCAACTCCCCACAATGAGCTGGGACATCTTCAACTAGAGTGCTCACAGCCTTGTCCAACCTGACCAAGAACGTTTCCAGGGATGAGGCACCTACCACCTCTCTAGGCAACCTGGGACAATGTTTTCACTATTTTCAGTGTAAAAAACATCTTCCTTCTATCTAGTCTAAATCTTCCCTCTTTTAATCTATGCCATCAACCCTTGTCACAACAGGCCCTGCTAAAAAGTCTCTGTCTCATCTTTCTTACAGACTTTAAGTATTGAAAGACTGCAGTAAGGTAGCTGTGGTGCCTTCTCTTCTCTGAGATGAACGATGCAACTCTCTCGGGCGGTCCTCACAGCAGAGTTGTTCCAACTCTGAGCATATTGGTGGTCTCCTCTCCAGGAGGTCCATGTCTTTCTTGTGCTAAGAGCCATGTATCTCAACTTTTGATGCCTGATGTAAAAGGTAGAATAATACCTCAGTACGCACATGGGCTTTGCTCCTATGCAGGAGTGTGAAGCAGCCCAGGAACCAGCCGTGCAGTTGGTGATGTGCTCTACAAAGCCTCATAAACCAGTGACTAAAGCAGAAAGGACTCTGAGACCTGGCTCCTGGGACAGCAGAGGTGTGGTGTTACAGTAGCTTGGAAAACATTCTGACTTTCAAACAAGTAACACCTATAATTACAGAGCCGTCATCGCCTTCATAATTTTTTTTTTTTTTTTTAATTTTTTTTGCTAACAAGCTGTAGTTGTAGCCCATGTACACCCTTGCCAAAATCTGCCAAGGGTTTGCTCTTGGGATGGTTCTGCTGGTGGTGGGAATATCAAGCATCTTTCTCCAGGCACTTGTAAAACAATACAGCAGTAAACAATTCAAGTACAATTAACAGCTACATTGGCGGAGGGGGAGAGAGAAGTCCCACCGCTGGTATTGTCTGTGGAATTAATCATGTTTTACAGCACTGATGTACTGGGTTAGATTGAGGAAGTTAAAACCAGGAGATGGAGAAGTTTCCAGTAAAGGTTTATTCCAGGATGAAATGTAGAATGAATATTTTTTAGAACACAATGGGGGGG
>WBNM01031296.1:0-52930 GCA_013399055.1 Ramphastos sulfuratus | reverse complement strand
GGCTCTGCAGCCAAAATGGCTGTTATTGAGGAATGAAAATACTCTTTTAGTGAGTAAATGGAATATGCTGGGGGAAATGTATTTGCAGTGAAGACTTTTCCCCTCTGTGCACATGGCTGCTTTCCTAGTTGCTCAAGGAGAACCAATACTTTTTGATTCTTTTTGCTTTTTTTATAGCTGGACCCTCATCTAACCTTGACCAAGGTCGTGGCTTGGAAGGAATTGATAAGACATACTTCATTTAGGATTAAATAACAATGAGACTGACAGAGCCTGGAGGAGCTTGCAGGCCTAATGGAGAGTTTATCAGCACTCCAGTGGAGGGAGAACAATGTGGCTTGGATTAGTTGCTTCCTATTTGCCAATCCCGGCAGGGGAACGGACCCGGCAGGGGAACGGACCCGGCAGGGGAACGGACCCGGCAGGCTCTGCCGACAGTTTGAGGAACAGCAAAGGTGTTGAGTGCACGAACCAGAAATGTTCTTAGCTGTTTCTTGCTGGGATATGTTACTCCACTTTTTGAGCTCTCTGGCTTTGTTGTTCTTTTGTTACTCTGTGTAGGTTTATCCTCAGATCTCCGTGGGTTAGCTCTGCTAAGATCTTTGCAAGCCCTTCCACAGGCAATGTATCTCCTTCATTTAATTCTCCAGACATATACATTTTATGGTGATGAACTCATAACCAAGATTAAATGACTTGATCTCAACTGAATAAAGTCACAGCCCTACCTTTAGCAGGCACTCCAGAGCTGCCAGCATTTCTGCACACTCCCTTTTCATTCATTCTGCTACAGCTGTTGCTGTTAATACAGTTTTGCTGACCACTTCCCAAGGACCAGGACCATTCACCTACTTCTTTATTTTCTGCCACGATGTTTTTTCATGGAACTTTGCTTAATCACATGAAGTAAATCTTCAGTGCCTTTCCCTTTTTCTGCTGACCTCCAGATGGATTAGGTGAGCACATAGGATGTATACTTTGACTGATCTTTCCTCTCATGGATCTTGCAGTGCAGTCTTTGCAATACAGACATGGAGGTGAATATATGCTGATGGGCAATTCTCTGTTAGGCTGAATTTAACAGTCTTGTTTTGGCTGATCTAGCAGCTCGCTCCTGTGCCTTGCTAGGCTCCTGCTCTTAAGAACAGTCTTCCCCTTCTTCCCTCATGCCATTCCTGGTGCTTGTCAGATTCCTGGGAGAGCTGAGTCCATTCCCTAAGAGCAGAAAACAGACATATTACAGTTTAAAATCAGTCATTTAGGTATAAATTCTTACTAAGAGATCAGCCAAATTGCTGTACTAAACAGTGATGAGCTATTAGATCATCTCAGTAATGCAGTGAGGACCTTTAGTCAGTCCTGATGTAGGTTTTGTTCATTATTTTTCAGGCAAGGGTTGGAGGGGCATTCTGGCCTTGTCTTGTAGTCCTGGCCGCAACAGTAAAACTGTTATCTTCAGTTTATTTGAAATATCACCCTGAAGGCTGACAACTGGTGATACAAAAATCACTCTTTCAGTTCAAGTGATTGCCCAGTATGAAGCTGAACTATGTGAGTCTGAGCAAAACAGGTATATTTTGCTTTCTCTCAGTGTCTTGTGGGTAAATAGACATAGATTTCCCAATGTAAAAACTATAACAATGCTTTTTGGAAGAGATATGAGCTCGAATCAAAAGTAAATTATTTCCTTCGCTCTGGTCTTGGATTTAAAGAAATCAGGTATTTATTGTTTGTCGTAAACATAGCAATTTCCTAATTCAGCAACAACTGGAGCAGGTTTGAGTTTCCATTTCTCATAACTGTCAGTGGTTTAGTGATCTTTGTGATGTTTTCCTAGAGAAACAAGACTTAGCTTGAATGCTTTGTAGAATAGGGCCCATCAACCACAATCAGGTGAGGGCAGCTCACTGCCTGTTTCTCTTACTGAAAGCTTTGCTAAGCACTGGAGTGGAGTTTTATTCACTCTGCTAATCTAAGTACCTAAAATACTTTGTCAGTGACCTGCCATTTAGTGATGGAAGTTAATTTTGAAGTGATTTATGAGTCAGTGAGAAGGAAAAAAACAAATGGTGGTGTGTTTGCTCTGATGCTGTAAACCTTAAAAGCAGGACAGATTGCTCGAGCTAATTCTCTGATAATTGTCATTTGCGCTGTCTTAGAAATTCCTTGACAATGGTGAGAGTCTGGCACAGGCTGCCCAGGGAGGCTGTGGCTGCCCCCTGCCTGGGGGTGTTGCAGGCCAGGTTGGATGAGGCCTTGAGGAGTCAGGTTTAGTTGAGAGGTGTCCCTGGGCATGGTGGGGAGGGTGGAGGAGATGAGCTCTGAGCTCCCTTCCAGCCTGAGCCACTCTAGGGTTCTATTGCAGTGTAGGTAGTTTTATTAAAGTATGTGGGACAACAGAGCAAAGCTGATGTGAGGAGTTCTTGTGTAAGTTAGAGTTCTGAGGTCTTTCTGAACACCTTTTGTTTTTAAAAGGTGTTTTGCTGACTTTTACTGAGATGTGTTTTCCTCTTAAGACAGATAACGAGAGACTGGGCCTGGAGCACAGCCCTGTGAGGAGAAGCTGAGGGAGCTGGGGGTGTGCAGCCTGCAGAAGAGGAGGCTCAGGGCAGACCTCATTGCTCTCTGCAGCTACCTGAAGGGAGGTTGTAGCCAGCTGGGGTTGGGCTTTTCTCTCAGGCAACCAGCAACAGAACGAGGGGACACAGCCTCAAGCTGTGCCAGGGCAGGTTCAGGCTGGATGTTAGGAGGAAGTTGTTGCCAGAGAGAGTGATTGGCATTGGAATGGGCTGCCCAGGGAGGTGGTGGAGTGCCCATCCCTGGAGGTGTTGAAGCAAAGCCTGGCTGGGGCACTTAGTGCCATGGTCTGGTTGATTGTCTAGGGCTGGGTGAGCTTGGAGATCTCTGCCAACCTGGGTGATTCTATGATTCTAGGTTATTCATGCAACACCTGCAGAGTAAAATCCTTCCTGATCACACTTATGGTGTAGTATCTGGTGGAGATCCATTGTGTATTCCTGATCTTACATGGGAGCAGCTGAAAGAGTTCCATGCCACACATTATCATCCAAGCAATTCCAGGTACCTGCAGTTGCTGGCTTTCTACAGGACACAGTACTCTGCTGGTGTGTCTAAGGTTGGATTAAATGAGCTCTAAGGTCCCCTAGAACCTGAGACATTCTAGGATTCTATGATTCGATGACAATCTGCAGTTTTGACCTGTGACAGACAGTAGTGATCCATCTGAAGCAGAGGGATGAATACTGATAGGTAATCTAACAAGTAGAAGGTTCAAAATGCCAAGTGTTTTCTCATTCTTATGCAACAGAACTAGAGCTGAGTGCAGTATGAAGTGAAAAGAACAAAACTCTCTATCTTTAGGAAGGCTTCTCCCTGATTATCTGGAAAGAACTCATATTGTGGCTTGTTCTGAACTCTTACTATTGATTCTTGAGGAAATTAGACCTAGATAAGAGGTTATTCTATTGGTTAAGATTTTTTGTTTGTTGCAGCTGTGTATGAAGTTACCAAAGGTACCAGGATGTGTCCTTGCTCTCTTTACTGTTAAGGAAATGCTGTGAAGCAGTTGTAATGCTTCCTGCTTCCATCAGAGGGTATTAGAAACATGCCTAAGGCTTTGCCAACTTTGCTTTCCTTTTCTTTTTTTTCTTTTTTTTTTTTTTTGCTTCACCTGCAAAGGAATGGATGTTTCTTTCAATTTGGAATTTCCTGATCATTTTCAGAGTTTATAAATTCTGTGTATCACCAGCATTTGCCTTGATGAAAACATGAGTAGTTTAGGTAGTAGTCTCATTGCAAACATCTGAAAACAATTTTAGTAAATGTTCTCTTTGCCTTGCAAATATTCACTGGATATTTGCTTTTAAAAAGAAGTCTGGTTCCAGAACTTCCGTGTGCAAAGTGCCAGCATGCATGGAGGTACAAAATATTCCTTATGTACCAAGCATCTTACACATCTTGGCAGTCAGAATACCCTGACTTTCTCTGTAGGTACAGAAAAGAATCCTGTCAGAAGAGACAGAGCTTGAGAAGCTGAAGAGCTGCATTCAATGCATACCACATGCTGCAGGCAGTGAACATCTCCTGCGAGGCCAGGCTGAGGCAGCTGGGGCTGGCAGCTGGCAGCAGAGGAGCCTGAGGGCTGCCCTCAGTGCTGTGCTAAAGATGTGCAGGGCAGGGTGGGGAGGACAGAGCCAAGCTCTGCTCAGGGGTGTCCAAGGACAGGATAAGGGGCACTGGGGGCAAGCTGGAGCAGAAGGGAAAACTTGTGCTATGTGAGGGTGGCAGATCCCTGGGGCAGGCTGCCCAGAGAGGCTGTGGAGTCTCCTTCTCTGAAGACTTTCCAAAGCCACCTGGATGTGTTCCTGTGTGACCTGCCCTGGGTGATGTTGCTCTGGCATGGGGACTGGATGATCTTTCAAGGTCCCTTCCAACCCCCAGCATTCTGTGAATCTGTGATACCTTGTACAAACATGTTTGACAGAAAAGCAGCACCCACCTGCCAGTGACTCTTGGGACAGACACTTTTTGGTACTGAGCTGCTGGCCTGTGGGTGCTGCATGAGTACTCAGACAGTACGAGTTCAGTGTATTCAGAGTGACTCACAAGAAAATACTTGCTTTGTGTCAGAAGGCAGGTGAGGTTCAGTGTGATTGTCCACACTGTTGTAACTCTGTGGCAGCTCAGGTATTGTTGTTCCACAGTGAACATAAAGCCTGCAGTTAGATCTGGCTAACTGAACAGAGACAATCTTCTGCCCACTCTTGACAGAGATAAAGCCTGCACCCATATGGGATTCTGCAGCAACTCCCCCAGGATTACAGGTCAGTGACTCTATGCCAGACCTTCAGACTGTATCATAGATGTTCTTCCAACCTTATGCTCTGCTAATGGTACTTTGTAGAGGGTCCAAGCATGGTTTTAAAATCTGAACAAAATCAGACTGGATCTCTGCTTCCTGCTGACAGATTTCTTGTCTGATTGAATTTGTTCTCCGTCACCTCTTCAAAAAGCTCTGTGGTTTTCACCAATCATGCAAGTGTAGCTGGATTTCTGCAAGTCAAACCAAACCTCAGCCTATAAATGGTCCCACTACAAAGTACCCTTCAGTTCTTATTTGCATTAATTTCATGTACACTACATGTGGCTTTTGCACAAACACCTCAAGGACATTCTAATGTGTCCTGTAGCAGAACTAAGTCTTATATCCCTCTGCAGGTGATATAAAAGCAAATTTATTTTAGAGCCTACTTTTCTTCATATGCAGCCTCCACAGATTTGGCATCCAGAAACAAACATCTCCTAGCTAGAACATGCTTATTTATAAAACACTGCCCATGGCTGTTTCACAGGTTAAAAATCTTCAAAGGTGGGCAACACGTACAACAGTGTATTAAGTTTTCAGTGTAGCTCATGTGCAGGTATAGAACTAGAAATACAAAAATAAAGGCAATTTTATAAATGGACATCTAGGCAATGTTGTGCATTTTTGGAGACATAAGTAAAACAATTTAGTGAAGCAATTCCTGGGACTGGCGTACCAAATGAAAGCAAAATCACAATCTGGTTCATTTGATAAAAATAAAACCACGAGGTGTGACTATTTTTGCTTAGTTTAGGTTTTTACACTGCAGAGATAATGGACAAAGTGCTATGAAAACTTCCAGCATCTCAGCCTGTGAGGATTAGAGGCATTTTCACTGAGGGTATTTTTAACCTTCATATCCATGTGCACCAAACATAGTCCAAGACAGAATTCTCTGTGCTATATTCTGATTCTGATGAGGTAAATAACAAAACTGCCATTGTACTCGGTGGTACAGGATTAGTTCCTTTATTTTTTTCCTGGGACAGAGCCTTTTTTTTCCATACTATTATTGTATCTCCATACAAATATAGCAGCATTATTGAAAGCCTGAAGCTCCGTGCCGTTGCTTTGCTCATCTTCTTAAATTCAGTACCACATGGCAGATTTCTGTGTAGCCTTATCTCTCAAGCCAAAAAGAAAAGCATGATCACAATAGCTTGGCTTTTCTTCTCATCTCTATGTGCACTTCAGTGCAGAAGAAGTTCAGACACCACAGAGCTTCAAATACTTTCTTTCAAAGGCATTATGAAAAGAACGGGAAACAAATACCCAGCCATTGCAAAGAAGTTTGCAGCCAGTGCATGTTTATTAAGCTTACTTTATTCCATCCAGCATATTCAAAGGCATCTGATTAAACTGTCCCAAATAAAAAGGACAAAGCTTTCTTCAGTCTGTGCAGCACAGATAAATAATTTTGTGGGAGATTTTTATCATCACTCAGCCTCTGTACTGGAGACTTGTTGAGGCATTTCAAACAGGCTGCGCACACTGCCAGATTCAGTCCCGTCCAGAGCATGCTAAAATACTGGATCTGGCTAATTGGAGATAGAAAAGATTGTTTCTAATCACTACATAACATACTTTGCAGTTCTTTCAGATGCTTGGTTGTATTCCTGCCTTCCATTTTCAGTGGAATTACTGGAACAAGTCACAAGAAGAAGAGTGGACCAGTCTGACAGCACACGATGACCTTGTGACTCTTCTTTGGTATCCCCCTTTAATCTTTCTATCTCTAATGTTTCAGCAGTGCGATAGATTTATTTACAGCTGATATTTGTGGAAGGGACCATTCAGAGGCAAAAATAAGTATTGAACAATATCATATTCATGAAAATGGAGACAGAGCAGGACTTTTTCACCCAGCACTTTAGCTGTTCTCTTGAAGTCAGTGTAGCTCTGTTTGAGGGTCTGTTATTTTGTCTTCCTGATGCATTTCATTTATTCAAGAAACAAATCTCCTCCACACAGGAATAGTTGGTTCTTATTGAGTTAGGGAATTTAGCTGCTCCTTTTTACCTCTGTGGTTCAGTAAGAAAATCAATAGGCCTGATTGCTTTTTTGTTTCTGCATCTGTTTACACTGTGTTTTAAACCAGTGATGAGGGAACAAGGAGGGCAATGTTCAAACTGTGTGACTACATCAAACAGTGCTGCTGTTCCAGTTTCCACTGCTCTGTTCATAAAGTTCATCTTTATCCCAGGGCACCTAAGAAATAGGCCAGGTCATAATTTAGCTTCGGTTTTATGCAAACCAGCATGGCCACCAGAGTCACACATCCTGCTCTTCTGCTTGGAGATCAGGGCTTAGAGGAAGTTGTAAAAGGAGACTGGAACATCACATCTGCAACAAGAAGGGAAAGCTTACTCTAACCTCTTTTGAAGAATGAAGTTAATGATTCTTTTGCTCATTTTCATAGAATCCTAGAATGGCTTATGCTGGAAGGGACCTCAGAGGTCACCTCCTCCGACCTCCCCCAACCTCCCCACCACGCCCAGGGACACCTCTCAACTACACTCAGCTGCTCAAGGCCTCATCCAACCTGGCCTGCAACACCCCCAGGCAGGAGGCAGCCACAGCCTCCCTGGGCAGCCTATTCCAGAGTCTCACCACTCTCACACTGCAGAACTTCTTCCTCAGCTCCAGTCTAACCCTGCTCTGCCTCAGCTTCAAACCATTCCCCCCTGTCCTGTCTCTAGACACGCTCAGGAAAAGTCCCCCTGAGCAGCGGCACAGCCTGTGGAAAGCAGCAGCTTCCTCAATGCTTTTTTCATTCTCTATGTTAGCAGACCAAAACTCTTCCCAAAAATGTTACTACCCACTGCTGTCTTCACTGGATGACAGACACAGAGAATCACACTGCAGGGAAGATTCTTTTGAAGATATCTTCATTAAAGCATAATTACTTTAAAGCATAGTAAGTGGAATAGTCCATATAGCCCATATATAGTCCATGTAATCCACAGTCTACCTTTATTCCTTTCCAGTCAGTGACCTGCCTGTGGCTGTCAATCTTCTCCACTGTCACTAGTTAGTGAGGATTGCAGCCTTGTGAGCAAAGACAACAGTTTACAGCTGATTCAGGCTCACTGAGGCAGCAGTTGCCAGGTTGTATTGCTCCCTGTATACATGCCAATGCCTCTCTAACTGAAGGGGCCCACATTTTTCTACCCCTGTCATCCTGTCTCTAGGAGACAGAGTAAAATTAATGAAAGTAGGTTTTATTGCACATTAGGGAAAGTGATGGCCCTTTGGAGCTCTGGATCAGCGGTCTCTGATTTCATATTTGCATGAGGCTAATAAAGAAAAGCAGACAATTGATGTAATACCCTCTGCAGACAGGATAACTGCTAACTGATGGCATAACCTTCACGACCACAGTGCTGCAATGCATTCCCTTACCATTGGAAGTCATACCTCTTTTGTGGTAGTTTTGGGAGACGTTATCCTCAACTGCTTTGTACACATCTCCATCATAATGGCCAATAAAAAAAGTGATGTTTTTTTCCACCTGGAATTGTTTCTCAACCAGGATTCCTCTCTGGCTTCTTTTATTTTGGTGAAAAGGTACAGAAAGCTGGCGGTGGGGGGGGTGTTCTTTCTTTTTCTTTTCATTAATAATTGATTCTTAGATTTTTTTTTTTTTCTTTCCCAAGAGTGGAAATCTTGGCAGCTCCTGAGTGCAGCCTGTGATTGGCACACTCCCTGGGCTGGGAGGATGGGAATGTTCCACTTCCCTTGCAGAAGCAGTCTGACTAATTTTAAGTCCCATTTTGGAAATGTGCCTTACGGCACCCCGATGGTTATTCATTTTGGAAGAACAGTACTTCACTAGTACAACTATTAATTACTACTCTGAGCTAATGTCACATCTTGGCAGCATTTGGGGATCTCAGCAGCGTTCGGTAAAGCTGCATCATTTACAATAACTGCACTGCTCTCTACAGCTACCTGCAGGCAGGTTGGAGTGAAGTGGGAGTTGGTCTCTTCTCCCTGGTATCAGGTGATAAGAGAAGAGGAAATGGGGACGTTTAGACTGGATATTAGAAAACAGTTCTTTACAGAAAGAGTGGTGAGGCATTGGAACAGGGAAGTGGTGGAGTCACCTTCCCTGGAGGCGTGCAAGAAACCTGTGGGCACAGCACTCGGGGACATGGTTTGGTGCCGTGGTGGGGTTGCGTTGATGGTTGGACTGGATGATCTCAGAGGGCTTTTCCAACTAAAACAATTCCATGATTCTGTATGTGTGGAGACAGGGATTCTCTGAATGAATGGTTAGAACTATCTGGAAAGGAACTGTGTGGTTTCAGTTCCCTTAGAGGAGTCAGAGTGAGAATCTGCAATTGACCAGAGTTGCTCTTATTATTTAATGATGACAATACATCTGGGAAGCCAGAGCACAGTGACTGGGGCACAGCATGCCAGATGTGAAATTCAAAGATGAAAAAGTGGTCTGTAAAAGTGATCTGCTCACATGGGATTTCTTTTTTAATAGTGTTGCTTATTTTTCCGTGTAAATTTTAGTTTTCCATTGTGAGAAGTGCAAAATGTAACTGATTTTCTGCCCTCGAGGGTGATGTGCCTTCTGCTGAAGGCTTGCAGATAGGGGCAAGAGGCTGCAGCTCAGCTCTGCTATCCACTTGGCTGATTCTCAGGCTTCCTACCTTCATTCACACAGGTAGAAATGGATCTGTGCAAGAAGGGAACTGGCTTCTACCTTTCCAGGCCTGTTTCCTGGTGGGATAAGTGACTTCCCAGCCAAGTTCTCAACATGTGAGCAACGCAGCTTGTACCCTCCCTAAATGTAGTCCTTTCACCTTCCTCTTCCTGTAGATACAGTCACTTCATGGAGCGAAATAAGGATTGTATCATGAGCAGCTTACAACTCTCTGCCAAACAGAGCTGCACTTTGTACCATACAATTTGTGATTGGGCTGTAAAACCTGCTCAGTTCTTTTGCCTTAGGACCTGAGCAGCAGACCGTGCCCGGCTGAGAAGTGCAGCCCTTGTGCATGTGATGCTCCTCTCCTCTCCCCTTAGACACTGTTGTCTCTCTGGGATCCCAGAGCCTTTCCTCACTGCAGGCCCAAGCCCTGGCAGTGCTGCAGCCTAACCAAGCGCCGACATGCCCTGGCTGCGCTGGGCAGCGGGCGTGGGCCAGCTGAACGAGAGACAAGCAGCCCATCGGAGTGCCTGAGCTTGTACAGAGATGGATTATACTGCGTGCTGCAAAATCCCCTTATTAGAGCAGCAGCCAAATGGCTTTGGCATTCGGGGTGCTTTTCTGCTCCCAGCAAAGGCAGTAGGAGCTCTGCAGCAGACTTCAATGAGAGGAGGATAAAGCATTAAATAACGACGCTGCGCAGCTTTTGTGGTACTTGAAAGGCATCCAGGCAGACCTTTGCCAGAGTGGTTGTGAATGTGCTACTTTTCCAGAAGAGTTTGGAGGCCCTCAGGCTTGGCCAGAGGAGTGTAAATCAGTTCAAACCTAAAATTGTGCAAAGTTTTCCAAAACGTAAATGACAGACAACAAAAAAGCATGAACTGCATGGAAGCTGTAATTCCAGTTAACATCTGAGCAGAGTACAAAAGAGATGCAGCTGCTTAAATGAACTTCTCTTTTTTTTGCTAAAGAAACTTCAGTTGTCATTTCTGTTTTTTTTTTTTTCATATTGAATTTTAAAAATAGTCTCCACTTTACCCTTTAAGTGAACTGGAAAAGAACAAATGACAATAGCATAGTAATTTGGGGGCCAATTTTCCTTAAATACATGTTCTATTCGATACTGAACCCTTTTGATATTTGGAAGCTTCAGGGCTCAGCTCTCTGAAAGAAGCTGCATAAATTGAGGAATTCTGACAATACCGTTTGGCCTAATAGCTACTTGATCATGATTCCTCGGTGGATCCCACTGTTCTGGCTGATTGGAAGGCTCTCAGGTGCATACAGCACTGCTGAAATGCCAGTCAAGCTGCCACGGGTAGGGTTTTGCATGCATTGTCGTTGTTAAGCCCTATTGTCAGGGTCTTTGTAATCTGGCTGTACAATCATAGTTAGCTGAGGGCACAGGGACGAGCCTGCAAGCTCATCCACTTGGCTGTTTTTGCATATTTTTCAAATTGCTTATTCTCTATTGCTACTTTTTTTTTTTTTTTTTTTAGTTTTTTTTGTCTTTTAACAAGAAGGAAAAGGAAAATCTTTCACCCCAATGTCTGATATTCAGAGCTAGGATAAGGAGAGGTGTTTCTCAGGGAAGTTAGTTTTTCTTCTGGTGCTGCTGCTGCTGGACTAAGCCTCACTAAAGGCTGCTGATAGTCCTTCCTCCCAAAGAAATGTCTTGAGAACACTTAGGGGCTTCTGTCCTGTTTGAGGCCACGCTCTATCAGACCTTTCAGAATGAGTTTGCAGTTGGTATGCCTGTGGCATTTCCTTCATGCTGGCTGCAGACTATTTAGGAGCCACTTGTTCTGCCCTCACTCTCTCTGGTTAATGCCATATTGCAAGACTTACTGAACTGAAATAATTTGGCTGTGTTGGTAAAGCAATCTGTGAGAACTGAAATAGCGTGGAGGTTTGGATGCCAGGACCTACAACTCAGAGTAGGTGCTGTAGTTGTTGACTGCTGCTCTGCTGCACGCCAGGAAGGTGGCAGAGTGCCTTGTCTGTGTTAGTGTGCAGGCAGTGACACAGTACAAGTCAAGGTGGCACTCCTCAGTGTCAGCTGGCAGGCACTTTGTTTGCAGAGCCACAGAATGGCAGGGTTGGGAGGGACCTCAAACGATCATTGAATCCAACTCCCCTACCAGACAATCACTCAGGGCAGGTGACACAGGAACACATCCAGGTGGCTTTGGAATGTCTCCACAGGAGACTCCACAATCTCTCTGGGCAGCCTGCTCCAGGACTCAGCGGAACCTCCTCTGCTCCTCTTGCCCCCAGTGCCCCTTGTCCTGAACAGAGCAGAGCCTGAGCAGAGCCTGGCTCTGTCCTCCCCACCCTGCCCTGCACATCTTCATCAACAGCACTGAGGGCAGCCCTCAGGCTCCTCTGCTCCAAGCTCCAATCCCCAACCCCCTCAGCCTGGCCTCACAGGAGATGTTCACTGCCTGCAGCAGCTTGGGGGCTCTGGGCTGGACTCTCTCAAGCAGTTCCCTGAGGTTCTTCTTGACCTGAGGGCTCCAGAACCAGACATAATATTTCAAATGTGGCCTCACCAGCACAGAGTAGAGGGAGAGGAGAGCCTCTCTCAACCTACTCACCACACCCCTAGTACACCCCAGGATGCCATTGACCTTCTTGGCAATATTCACTTGTGTTTTTTACTCACCACACAGCTTTTCCTCCCCTCTTCTTAGTGCATCTCTACACAGAGGCAGAAAACTGCTTCTGCCCACCTGTGTTCTCAGCCTGCCTTTGTAACCACCGCAGGTCTGTGCTGCTTCTGCCAAGGTGTCTTGCAGGCAGCCTGAGGATGCCTGCACGCCTGTGACACAGCATGATTAGCAGCCTGCAGAGATCCCCACCTGAAAACCAGCCCTGTTACAAATTGGAGACCTTCCTGGGAGAAGTCAGAAAAATTTATGCAGTGCCCACTGGCAATTTGCCTGGCTTCAGCCAAAGATATTGATTGTCAGCTGCATTCATTTTCAGAAGGAGACTTTCTCATTTTTTTTTCCCAAAGAGCCAATACCCAGCTGGGAAATCATTTAGCTGACTTAACTAAGATGATTGGACAGGGAGAACAGTTGTATTAATATAAACAAGCATGTCTTTGTTTAATTGCCTTCCTCTTTCAAGCTACCCTATTTGTTATCATCAAGAGGATCCCAAAACATTGTTGTTGCTGCCTTACCACTCCCAACAGAGGAGAGACATCACAGAAACTAGTAAAAGTACCTGAAATTGGCTCAGCATTGACAAGAAAACCTCTTTTTCTCAGGCTGCTTCTTTTTTTCTCTCCCCTTCCAAGTCCCCTCTCCAGGCTTTGCTGCTTATTTTTGTTTTCTTAAAGTTGCCTATCTCTCCCCTTTCCTCAGTTGGACATTTCTCTTTTCAAACCAGTGTCTGCTTTCCATATTGACTTTACAACAAATTTCTGCCTTCCAGAGGAGAACAGCCTTGTGTCCTCCACAGAGCCCTGGACAGTTCTGAGTGCTACAGGTTAAGTGGCACCTCAAAATGACAACAGCAAAGAAATAATCCTCCCAGAACAAAGCAGAAGTTTGAGTTCAGATCCCCATATATTTAGAACTCAGATCCCCATATATTTATTTTCTTAAGATAAATCTAAAAAAAAAAAAATCTCCTGTCACAGGAAATACCTGACAGAAGAGAGGTAAAAGATATCAGTTATATTATCAGCCTCCAAAACTGGCACTTGATAAAGTGGCACATAAAAGACTTAGCAGAAAGTATGGATTTATGAATTACATGGCAAAAGCAGTGATATGAAAATGCAGTAGAAAAGAGAGACTGGGGAGCTATGATTTGTCAGTGTGACTGACAGTCCAAAAATAGCACTCCTGAATCTGGTAGTGAGCAGTGATATCCTCCGTGGCTCATTTTTAAGAGTAGTTGCCTGCTATATTCAGTACAGCTCACTGATGGAAACGTGAGGAGGAGCAGCCCTATGGTAGAGCCAAAAGAATAAGCTCTTGTTCCACATGAGGCTGTTGGAGCAGCCAAGGCACCAGGTTGTTGAGTTCATTTTCTTTGGTGGCTCATTCAGGGCTTCTTACCCAGCTGCCTTGTGGCAGAAGAAGGTAGAGATGAAGGAGCTGAAGGTAGCTCATTGCGGTAGCGCAGCTAACGAAGCAGAGAGACAAAGTGCCAAAGGAGCAGTTGTAACCCAGGGTGAAAGCAGTCACCAACAGTGAGTGCCAAAACCCACCACAGACTAAAGAGAGCTGAAGACAGCCATAAACCATCTTGTGTTTGCAAATCAAGAGATTTTAATTTTTCCTAAAGTACCTCTCGGTTACATTCTCGCAGGTTTATTTCTGAAAAATTAAATTATTTAATTGTTATCTTCTCAAGAATTAAACAGAGAATCACAGAACCACAGAATGTTAGGGGTTGGAAGGGAGAGACCATCCAGTCCAATCCCCTCCCAAAGCAGGAGCACCCAGGGCAGGTCACACAGGAACACATCCAAGTGGGTTTGGAAAGTCTCCAGAGAAGGAGACTCCACAACCTCCCTGGGCAGCCTGCTCCAGGGCTCTGCCACCCTCACAATACAGAAGTGTCTCCTCATCTTGAGGTGGAGCCTTCTGTGTTCTAGCTTGCACCCACTGTTCCTTGTCTTATCACTGACACCACCCAAAAGCTCCTGGCACCTTCATCCTCACACCCACCCCTCAGCTATTGATAGACATCGATCAGGTCCCCTCTCAGCCTTCTCTTCTCCAGACTAACCAGCCCCAGGGCTCTCAGCCTTTCTGCACAGCAGAGATATTCAAGTCCCTTCATCACCCTTGTAGCTCTCTGTTGTCCTCTCCCCAGCAGACCTCTGTCTCTCTTGAGCTGGGGAACCCAAACTGGACACAGTATTGCAGGTGTGGCCTCAGCAGAGCAGAGCAGATGGGGAGGAGAACCTCCCTAGAATGTTCTGCCTTTGGCTCTTCAAGCTTCCATGGCTTTAGCATTGCAATATGTCTGTGCTATATACTAATGAATTAATTAGATTTGAACTGGAGGCTTGGTTTAAATATTGCCACACATGCTGCTATTGAAATGTCCTAAATTCTGTGTGTAAACATCTGAAGAAGTAATGATATTAAATGAGGAAAGAAAGGGTTGCTTTTAGCTGAGGTCAAGGAAGGTTTTCAGTTCCAGAAGGAACTTCTAAACGCCTTTAGTCAAGCAAGAGCAGAAATGGTGTTTCACAGTGGGAAAGGAAATGTTGTTGGATGCCTCAGGGGAGAGTGTCCAGAAATTGTGTTTTAATTCACAAATCTTTCTGCTTTCCTCTGGAAGTCCTGCAAGATTTCATCTAAAAGTCTACAGAGAGTAAAAAAATGCTTTTAGCAAACTTGGACTGTACATGTGCTAAGGTCAGTATCAGTCTGATGTCCATGGCCTTAGACATTACTGATTGGCAGACAAGCTCTCTGCCTTAGCTAATGCCTCTCAGCAGATGACTAGCTAGCTCCACTTCCCCAAACCCTCAACTGAGCTATCTTTACAGAGCCTTCTTAATGAAAAACTAAAAACGAAAATATTCAAGCCTCCAGAAAACAAAAAACAACCTCTCTGTGCTACAGAGTATTTTTGGTGAGAAAATCCGGGCTGGCCATTTGAAATACATGGGAAATTCTGGAAGTTCCCTAGTTCAGTAAGATCATCAGGCAGGAAGAAAAGAGTCACAAGCAAAAAAAAAAGAGCAATGGTGTTGACAAAGAAATATTGTGAACATTTAATGGCAGTTCCAGTAGCTGCACAGTGCATTGTAGTTAAATAGTCTTGTCAGCTGCTTTTCTTGTAAGCATTGCTCTGTGTAGAGCTCTGCAGGAGACAGAATCAGCTGTAATGGAATGTGAGTAGCTGACATATTAGGCAGTGCATTACACTGGAAGAAATGCCCCTTGATATTTTTCCAAAGGATTGTCTCTCAGCTGCAGTCATCCCTTCCTTACGTGGATGATGTCACCAAAGACTTTAAAGAAACTAATTATTTTGACATTGGCTGAAAAATAAATAGTTTCAGAGCATCTGAGGCTCTTCAGAAATTAATCCCTCTCCCCTACATTGATAAACACTCTAAGCAACAACAGGCAGCAGAAGCTGATCTCATCAGGCCTGCCAGCTGCTGGGCCAGTGAACTGCATCCCCTGCAATAGCAGAGTCTTGCTCAGTTTGCTGCACTAACAACTTTGAACACCATCAGGGAAATATTGGTTTAGAAGGCAGCAACTTGCAAAGCAAATCTATTCCTAGATACTTTGTAAAGCAGTGATTTTAGTGTGTTCCAGCTCAAAGTGGTTAAATACCTAGAAGCCAGATGCAGAAGTTATTTCAGCCCAAAGAATCACAATCTGTGCTTTGGTACCCTGAATTACGAATCTTCACACTCAAAAGCCTCAGGCCCGGCAAGTTAGCTCAGACCATCTGAGATAATTACCCATCCCTTCAGAGTCAGTGCAAGGGGCTAAATGCAATCAAACCCAGGCTGCAAAGCCTAGGCTGTGAGCAGAGCTTTCTTGGAGCTGTCAACAGCCAAGCTTCATCCTGTCTTTACAGCTGAGACACTTGATCCGAGGCTGCCTATTTGGCACATCTTCCTGCTCCCACTCCAAGGCAGCAGCCTACCACGCATGGAACCCCCCTGGTGTGAAAAAATGTGTTTGCTGGAGAAGCTTTTGCTGCCTGTCTTTGGTGTAAGAGCTTTTGTACTTGCCCAGGCTGTTTTAGACCTCAGCTTAATTTCCTCTTCAGTCTGAGGTGGCTCAGACTTCTGTTTACTACTCTAAAAGAAAATACTCTCCCTATCAGTTTATTGACTGAGCGCAGAGAAGGCAAGAAAAGGAGCAAAGGGAGCAATACTCTCCAACTCTCTTATTAAGATCTATCACCAAGGACCAAAGGCAAGCAAACCAGCAAGAAGCACTTTTCTCTGCAGTTCCACGCTCGTGCTGAGGAGCAGGAGCTCTCATTGAACCACAGGAAAGGAGACCACAGTTTGAGTGATTGGAAGAACATGTTATTTTATTTGGAATTTATTGTTACTCTCCTTTAATGCAAATTAAAAAAGTTGGCGACATGGTTATCTACAGCTAACCTCCTTCCAAATTATTCCAGAACTCTTCTGCTTCACCTGAAACAAGAATTCATCTGAATGTGTCTGTGCCCTTGTCTAGAGAATGTGTCATTTTCCAGCTGCAGAATGAATCAAGGATACCAGCTGAACACTTGGAAATACTTTGCACTAAGCCAGCAACCACAAGCTGCTGCCAGAGGGTTCATTAGCTATTGCTGTCAGCAGCTCTCTGTGCATGGTGGGAAAGCTTCACCCAGGACCTTAAAATCAAATCAGAACATTTTTCTAAAACATTTACTCTGATTCAAACAGAACTACTGAGCTGAGAGTATGAACTGAGTCATAAAAGTCCAATGGCTGCCGTCAGGCAGAAGCTCAGACTCCACAGGAGTCCATTTGGGCTTTAATATTTCTGTGACACCAGCTTGCAATTAATAATTTCACAATGGATTTATCCAAATAATGCTCTGGCCAAAGATATATTTTATTTTATTTCTCTTTCACAGGTGAAGAGCCGAGACAAATATATTTGTCTGGAAGGCACAATCCAGTTTAGACCTGCTTAACGCTGTAAGTATTCTATTGTCTTCAGCACCTTTGGTCCTGTAAATGTGTGTCCCCTCCCACAGGCAGCGCGAAGCACAGCAGCTGCCTGTAGCAGTGAGAGGTTGGGTTGTGACAGGAGTACCTACAGCCTGCATGAACACCAAGACTGCTGAATAATTGTCAGCTAAATGGTTGACTGAGATTAAAAATGCTCAGAGTTAGCAGCAAATGTCTAGATCCTCTTTGCAAACATCTGCCTGGAGGTGAGCTTCCCCTGTCTGTCATTTTCAAAGAAACAAATAGGCACTAACAATCCAAAAGCACCTAAGTTTCACAGCCCAAACTGCACAGTTTCAGCCTAAGTAAGCCAGTGCAGAAAACATAGCCTGAATTTATTCATTTTTCTAGGATATCACTGTGCTCCTGTCACTCACTCCCCTCCACTTATCTTAAAGTTCTCCTGATCTTACAAATCTCCAGTGCTTGTAATTTGCCACAGTACTTGCTACAAAAAAAGGCAGGATGGAAAATTCATGAATTGCCTTAAGCTGACTTCTAAATTCAGGTTCTTTTCTGTGCAGTACCCTCTGCCACTGTGTATAGTGCAAAATGACTCATGTTTAATTTCCTTCCACAAGGATACTTCTAGTGAGATGTAGGCCAAGGCAGGGATAGAATGCCAGTGTAAAATTACATGACCAGCAACAAGATTGAGTTGTCTGGAGTTCAACAAGCCAAATTCTGTTGCTGTGCTTTTCCTTACACAATCAGAGTGGCTGTCGCTGTCAGTGCACTTTTATCAAAGCTAACTCCAGGGTTCCATGCTGCAGAGACAGGCACAGACTGGTGTGGCTGTGTTCTGTGATCTCCTATCAAAAGCTGTGCACCTTCACTTCTGACATGGCTCTGAAAGCTGGAAAGGTATAGGTCAGTGAGCATAAAAAATATTGCAGTGAAGAGATACAAAAATCAATGGAATGAAGGCTTCTGGAAGTGAATCCCAGAATGGCTCAGGTTGGAGGGGGCTTTAGAGCTCATCTCCTTCAACCTCCCCACCACGCCCAGGGACACCTCTCAGCTAGACTCAGCTGCTCAAGGTCTAATCCGGCCTGGCCTGCAACCCCCCCAGGCAGGAGGCAGCCACAGCCTCCCTGGGCAGCCTGTGCCAGAGCCTCACCACCCTGGTGACAGTCACTATAGTTTCTGGTAGGGAAGGTGTCAGTTTACTGATCCTCATCTGGATGAACATTTTCTACCTTCTATTGCTCATGACAATAGCTCTTTTTGCATAGGCTTTTCTCTGACTAGTACAGCCTAAGCTTTCCTTCCAGCAGTCCCTCTGTCTTCGTAAGATACATCATAAAGAACCATGAATTAGGCTAGATTCTTTCTGTGGTTAAGCATATCTTTCTTCAGGGAATGAGTCGAGCAAGCCAAAAGGTGATGATACAACAGCTTTTTATGTACACATTTCGGTTTTGGGGCAGCCTGAGGCTGTTTCAGCTCCTTTCACACCTAAGAAGCGCCTTATACCTGACAAAAGGTCCTTCAAACTGCAGTTGAATGCACTCAAAGACACCTTAAAAGGGTTTCACTCACTCAACTAGGCTATTTAAATCTAGGACGGGATCAAAGAAGAGGCAGTTTGCAAGAAAGGCAGCAAATTCTGCCCGGGAAACAACAGTATCAGGGAGCTGAGCTCATTCCAGTGCTTGACTTTCCTTGACACAGATCCAATGCTTTCATCTGCAGCAGCAGCAGCAGCAACAACCCATTGCTGCAGGTTGCAAGGGATCTGGACATACTTTTCCTCTCTTTGGTATCCAGTTATTCCAGGACTGCTGCAGCTGGGCACTTGAACTGGACAGCCCAAAGGCTACTTCTGCAACTTCAGTTCTTCAATTCCACAACTTTACTTACAGTCACGATTTCACTGCCTGCTGCCCATTTCAGGCTTGCAGCCATTAGAGGGCAGAGCATAACAAATTGTTGCTGCATTTTCCTGTGTTGAGTCTCCACCGGCCTTGGTTTTGCCAGCTAGAAAAACTGGGGGACCTGTTCTGCTGCTTCCAAGTGACTGAGTCACAGCAGCAGTGCACATACTGCTGAAGCTATTTTGGTTTTGCAGTATTTTGCTGCTCTCATCTACTGCTGGTTGTAGAGCTTGCATCTCCAGGGTTGTTTTGGGGTTTTGCAGGTCCCCCGTGGGCTCTGGCTGTAGAGCTTGCATCTCCAGGGTTGTTTTGGGGTTTTGCAGGTCCCCCGTGGGCTCTGGCTGTAGAGCTTGCATCTCTAGGGTTGTTTTGGGGTTTTGCAGGTCCCCCGTGGGCTCTGGCTGTAGAGCTTGCATCTCCAGGGTTGTTTTGGGGTTTTGCAGGTCCCCCATGGGCTCTAGCTGAGAACTTACATCTCTGGGATTGTTTTGGGGGTTGTGCAGCCCTTCTGTGAGCTCTGGTGGAGCCCCATTTGTTAAAATGTAGAGCATGAACATTTTCCCTTTCCTTGAGCTAGTGCTGTAACATCTGCACTCTCTTGCACCAGGGAGCTTGGGGAGGCTGTGCTGGTTTTGTCCAGGATAGTTAAAATTCTTCACAGCAGCTAGTATGAGGCTCTGTTTTGGATTTGTGGTGGAGAGTGTTGGTAACACAGAGTCAAGGCCTTCTCTGCTCCTCATGCTGCTCACCAGTGAGTGAACTGGGGGTGGGCAGCATACTGGGGGGTAGGGAGCTGTGCCAGCTGACCCCAACTGACCAAAGGAACAGTCCACACCACCTGATGCCATGCTCAGCAATAGAAGCTGGGGAGAGAAGCTCTCATTCTACACCTTGCAGGAATAAAAGTGGCAAGAGGTGTATCCCATTTCCTATTTTAATTTCCATTTTAATCTAGATTTCCACCAACCAGAACTTATATTTATAGCATTTTCCTGTTGTTTTTTTGGGGGGGATGTTATTATTATTTTAATATATATGGGAATGTATTAAACTTCCCTTTGATTTTGCTTTGGCTCAGAATCAATATTTCAACTACATTCATATCTGATATATAGCATTTGGCTAGCAGAGAGTCTAAGAAGCAATATATTATTTTCCTCTAAAGAAGAATGAGAATCTGATCTGGAGATTACCAGCTAAGCAGTGCTGAGGATTTATTTCAATTCCCCTAAGAAGCCGTTAGTATATCATTTGTTGTGTAGGATTTATTACCCTCCCAAGAGATTTCACCCAACGTGGATGTACCCAAGGTGTGTGATTGTGGATGGGTTTTCTTGCTAATATGAGACAGAGCTGCCCCACTGCTTCTTGGGACATTTTCAGTCTTGGCATGACTCGTCTGCCTTAGCCCTTCCAAAGCAAGATCAATAAGCTGCATCCTTTGCTTTGATTACATTGCCATATACAGATTTATCTTTATTAAAAATTCAGCCAAAGCCATCAGTAGTACCACTTTGGTCACAAATCTTTAAACCTGTCTTCAGTAAAGGATGAAGTCTCACTGAGGTGTTCTCAGGCCACGCTGCCGTTTCGGAAACCTTACTGCGGCATGCAAGCCGTCCTGCAGCTCAGTGAGCACACCATGGCCACCTGGAAATCCTCAGAGCTGCATGCTGCAAGAGGCACTTCCGTGGAGTAATCATATAAAAAGGCACTTTGAATTTCAAAACCAAAAGAGATCTGGTGCCAAACGTTTGGGTAATTGGAGCTGTGTTCACAACTGCATCCCTGACCTAGTGAAGTTGACACAAAAGCTCCTCATGAATTCAGGGAATAGCAGATCATAGAATCATAGAATGGCCTAGGCTGGAAGAGACCTTAGAGATATCTGATCCAACCTCCCTGCCATGGGCAGGGATGCCTCCCAGCTAGACCAGGTTACACCAGGCCCCATCCAACCTAGCCCAAGGAAATGTTGTTTTATTTTTCTTTAATTCTGATGGAGTTTATTCCACATGGTGCCATGTCATTGGACCTACAGCTTTCCTTAGGCAGCTGATCTCTCCTGCACCAAGCTCTTCTCTTTTTGAAGGAGAGCTTCAGGTAAAAAGAGATATAAATGCCACAAGGCTGGGAAATAAAAATATCATGAGTCTAATGGGTATGTAGCATCCTTAGTGGATAGGCTCTTGATAGGTGATTGCACAAGGTCTCTTCCAATTCTATCTGGTGCTATCATGATTATAGAAATCATTTAAAAGCCCATACTTTGTAATCAAGGTAATGACCACAAGTGAGGACATCCCAGAACAGGCATTTCACACCTCTCTAGAAAACCTGTGCCAGTGCTGCTGTATGTTGGTAGTGATTCTTTTCTCCTGATTTGCACACTAAACCATATTTGTGGACATCTTTAGAGTTGCTGCAAGGTTGAAGTTCAGACCTAACTATATCATTTTTGGGGAAATGATTAGAAAACCTCTGTAAAAGCAAAGTGAGGACCATGTGTGCAGAAAGCATAACTAAATGTCCAAGAGTGCTTGAGCACTTTTGACTATGTGCCTTCTTCCACCCCCCTTTCTCTTGCCCATGTTGTGCCTTGAAGTTAGTCCTAGTCTGAGTTTCTGGTCTTTTATTTCCTCAAAAGCAGCCTCAATTGGTCCCTTTTTTAGAGAAGCCTAAGAACCAGTCAGGTTTGTCTTTGACTAATAATGCCCAAATGAAGTAATCCCATGGCAGAGAACAGTCTTGGAAACAGAGTTTGGTTATCGTTGTACTTGGCTCTGGTGAGGCCACACCTCAAGTATTGTGTTCAGTTTTGGGCACTGCAACACAGGACAGATGTGGAGATGCTGCAGCAGGTCCAGGGGAGGGCAAGGAAGCTGTGAATGGCCTGGAGAATAAATCTGATGAGGAGTGACTGAGGGAGCCGGGGATGGGTGGTGTGAAACAGGGGGCTGAAGGCAGAGCTCATTGCTGTCTGCAGCTACCTGAAGGGACGCTGTGCAGAGGCTGCTGCTGGGCTCTGCTCACAGGGAATTGGAGACAGAACAAGGGGGAATGGCCTCAAGCTGAGGCTGGGGAGGTTTAGATTGGACATTAGGAAAAAGTTTTTCACAGAGAGAGAGGTCAGGGACTGGAATGAGCTGCCCAGGGAGGTGGTGGAGTCACCCACCCTGGGTGTGTTTAAGGGTGGTTTGGATGTGGTGCTTGCGGCTATGGTTTAAGGTGAATCTTGTAGAGTAGGGTTCTGGGTTGGGCTTGGTGATCCTGAGGGGCTTTGCCAGCCTGGGTGTTGCTGTGATTCTGTGACACAACAAAGGCAAGCAGAGAGAAACAAACAAGTGGTGAAAATGGTTGGAGCTGATCTTGTTTCCTTGAGCAGATGATACAGACAGCTGCCTGAAGGAAAGCACTCCAATGACAGTTGCAAGGACTCTTCATAGAAGGATACTCATATTGCTCAAATGCGTCAGGGCAAAAGGCAAAGCTGCTTAATTTCCCCACAAAAATATTTTTCTCTGTGTAATTGCAGTGGCAACTGTTAATAAAATAAAGCTATTCATCCCTGTCATCATAGCACAGATTAAATGGCCCTAAAATCACTGAAACAGCATTTCTGTGATTAGGTTGATGGGTATTTACAGTCCTTAATGAAACATTATATAGTCATTTGTGCAAAGCATGATCATATTGTGTACTGAAATTGTCACCCAGCCAAGTTAAAATTATCCTGCATACAGATAGCATCTCAGCAGCATGCCATGCTGTGCAAAAACACCCAACGCAGTGAAAACTGAACAGCCAAAGCCCTGCAAACAAATGGAATCATTTAGGGGTTTTGTCATTATCGTTTTTCATCTATAAACTTACAGAAACTATCTTGAAGTATTTAATAGCAGCCCTGTAGATTTTGGTTATTTGGCTGCAGCCAGAGCAGTGTGGGCAGCAGGGCAAGAGAGGGGATTCTGCTCTGCTGAGACCTCACCTCCAATACTGCCTCCAGTTCTGCTGTCCCCAGCAGAAGGAGGGCACAGAGCTGCTGGAGTGAGTCCAGAGGAGGCCATGAAGATGATCCAAGGGCTGGAGCAGCTCTGCTGTGAGGGTAGCCTGAGGGAGCTGGGGGTGTGCAGCCTGCAGAAGAGAAGGCTCCAGGGGAACCTCAGAGCTGCCTGCCAGTGCCTGAAGGGATCCTGCAGGAAGGCTGCAGAGGGACTTGTGCTGAGGGTGTCTAGAGACAGGCCAAGGGGGAATTGTTTGAAGCTGAGGCAGAGCAGGGTTAGACTGCAGCTGAGAAAGAAGTTCTTCAGTAGGAGGGTGGTGAGAGTCTGGCACAGGCTGCCCAGGGAGGCTGTGGCTGCCTCCTGCCTGGGCGTGTAGAAGTCCAGGTTGGATGAGGGCTTGAGCAGCTGAGTCTAGCTGCGAGGTGTCCCTGGGCTTGGTTGGGAGGTTGGAGCAGATAGCTCTGAGGTCCTTTCCAACCTGAGCCATTCCAGGATTCTAGGATTCTCTTGAGTCCTGTGACACCTCATCTTCACTGTGGTGAGCTACTGTAGCACCTTGGTTTTCTGTGTTCAGGGGTGGCAGCACTGACTGATCACCTGAGTTTATCACAAGGAGATTTGAGTTTCTGGTGTCCCAGACAATGCATTTTTCATGTTCTGGTTGCTGTATAATTATTCCAAGCTTTGTAATTTCCTAGGGCATGACCACAACCACTTTTTCTCTTCCATCTGGAATGCTGCTAAGTGCATAAGTAAAACTTTCTCTGCAGAGGATGGAGAGGTGGCTGTGGCATTTTTTCATTTAAGCTTTATGAAACAGCAGAATGTTGAGTTTGTTCATTTTCTTTTCTGGTGCCTTGGTTTCCCAGGTTTTTTAAAGCTGGAGTTCAGTAACTTTGCTTTCTCAGTTTGTCCTGATCCTGCCATTGGTTGAGTGCAAGATTAGGATCAGATTCGGGTAAAGACACCCAAATGTGTCTCCAGCCTTGAGCTAGATGTCTAAGCTGATACAGTCAGAGGAGGCACTGATGGCACTAATGCCCCAGTACCTATGTTTGCTTTATTGAGGTGACTCCCTCCCTGGCTCTCCACATCCCCCACTGGCCAAATCCTTGGATACCTTTTCACGTGTCCAGACTAAGGAGTTAGGACATTGCCAGTGAGCTCAAGCCACAGGGACTTGCATATTCCTAAATCTGTGTTCCATAATAGCTAAGATGTAATCATTCTGCCTACAGCTGCAGAGAAGTTGACATCAGATGTCTCTCCTGATTTCTGTACAAGTTGCCCATCATACATCATAGAATGCTTGACTTCAAGGAAGGGACTTTGAAGATCATCTAGTTCCAACTCCTGTCTGCTTTCTTCCTTCTTGGAATGCACTCCTCCTGTGTTTGGAGGAGAGGAGATAGTCCTTGAATACTGACCAGCGTTCTTGGGCCTCTCTTGCCTCCAGGGCTTTATGCCATGACTCTGCCAAGCAGATCCCTGAAGAGGATGAAGTCTGCTCTCTTGAGATTCAGAGCAGTGAGCTTGATTCACAGCCTCTTTGATGCCTTGAGGATGTTAAATTCCATCATTTCGTGGTCACTGCAGCCAAGGCTGCCCTGAAGTTTCACTTGCTCACAAGCCCTTCCTTGTTGGTGAGGACAAGGTCCAGCATTGATCCTCTTATTGTGGACATTTTTACCGCTTAGAGAAGGAAATTGTCCTCAGTGCACTGCAGGGACATCCCAGATTGCTGGTGCTGGTGCCCTTCTCTGTTGTCTTTCCAACACATATCTGGCACCATGTAGGCTTTCAGGTCCTAACTCAAATGCTAACACCTTGCAATTCTTTAATAATATATAATATGGTATATAGTAGTATGATAATTATAGATACTATACATTATATATTATAATATATGCTATGATAATATATAATATATTCTGATCAATATATATTACGATAAAACATATTTTCCCTGTTTTGCTAATGCCTTACCTCTCTGAAATAAATTGCTTTTACTGAAAGTTTTTGATGTATTACAGCTGATATACATTTGTCTAAGATGATTCTGGTTCATGTTTCCCATTGCTCAGCCTTCCCACATATTCCAGGAATTAGAACCATCATAGTGTGTTAACTGATAGTAGAAAAACCCAGGGAAAAGCTTTCAAAATATTTTGGACACTTCCAACCAAACCCAGCATGTATGTATCTATATAAATTAAATGCCATAACTGATTGATCCAGAAAAGGCCATCAGCAAGTTTTTAAATCCATAATTGAAAATATCTAACTGTAAAATCCTGAAGTAAGTCCTTGGCTCCTGCAAATCAATTTTGTCACATTGGGTTTAGTGGTCCACTCTTTACAGCTGCTGAGATCTTGCCAGGAGGTAAGAACAAAGCAGTGATCTGAGGTTATATCTTGTTTACAGTCAGAGCAGTTTACAGCTCAAACAGCTTGCATGTGAGTTGCAGAGTTTGCAATAAGCTAATTCCCAGATTGACTACAGGTTAACAAAGCCAGCATTGCTTCAAGGAAAGCACAACAGTCAGCACTGTGCTCCCTGGAGTTATTTTACAAGTATCTAACACCAACGGCAGCCCCAGTGTGGTGAGCTGCCTATCTCAGGTTTTGCCTATCTGAGATTTCAGAGAGAATCCTAAACAAGAGCTTTGCACACCCCTCAGCTTTGCCAGCACATCAGTGCAAATGAAACCCACTGCTGCTCTACACGGAGCACTCCAGCGCAGCACTTGGAGACCTGAACTGTTTGTTTAATGGCCTGTGAGAGCTTTCCCATTTTCTCTTCACAGAAAATAAAAAAACCCTTGATGCTGAAGTGTAAAAAAAGCAAAGAAGAAAAAAGTAGCTTATTCTAGTTAATATTTTTGGCTGTGTTGAAAATTAGGGAATTGTCAGTAATTTATCCTGAGGAATCTGCAAAGGTGGATCCCCCCCATGTTTCAGTAGGAGATGTGGCACAGCAGTGAGGCAGCTTCCTCTCGCTAGGAAATAAAGCCTTGGCATCCTTGCATGTCTCGTGGGTTTAATAGAAGGCAAATAGGATTTCTGGGAAGTGAAGCATGACTTCCAAAGGAGCCAGGACAGCACACCTCCTGCTGATTTGAAAGGAAGGCTGCAGAGAAGGAAAAGTGAGAATCAAGGGGAAGGTTTACAGGGAGCCATCAAGGCTAGGCAGCAAAGCCACAGTGGGGCTTTAAATGCTGTGGTGTGGGCTGAGCCTGAGAAAGGAACTAAAACAGATACATGGGTAGGCTGGTCTGGGCAATTCTTTTACCTTGGCCTGTGCACCAGTGGAGATCCAGAGGGTATGTAAGTAGCCTTTAATGTTTGCCCCATGTGGCTCGGGGTGCATTCTGCACTACTGTGGAGTCACTGGCTTCCGCCGCCCAGCTGCATGGGAGGCATCCATGCCACGCTAACAGCTGGTGGGGTGTCTGCAGGGCTTCACTTGGGGGCAGCATGTGGAAGAGCAGTGATTCACTTGGCTGGAAGCCACCATAGGGACTACTGCTGCAATTAAATATGGGCTCATCTCAAACCCCATGCTGGGAGACATCCCTGTGCACATTTGCAGAGCTTCACACAAATGTCTTTTCCCATCTTGCCTGGTAAACATTTGCAGGCTGGTGCAGAAGTGACACAGCAGTGACATGCCCTGCACTCTGCTCTCAGGCAGGGAGATCTTCTGGCCAGTGGTAAGGTCACACAGCAAGGCCAGCAGTGAGCATGGTTATGTTTCTGCAGACACTGAGGGAGGCTGGAAGAGGTTAGCATCAACACACAGGGCTGCAAACAATTCCTTCCTGTAAAGATACTTCAGACTGAATAAAACTTGTGTTGTGATAGAGCTTTCTGAGACATTAGAAATGGGGAGAAAGTGCATGCACTTCAAATAAATGTTACCCTAATACTCTGATACAGATCTCTTTCAAGTGACCCAAATCCTCTATAAATCTGACATGTATAGATATACACAGAAACAGACTTTGAGTCAGTAATGGAGGGACAGAAGAGACAAATGAGCTTTCCATGATATTGAAACATTAATGATCATGACTGGGTGTTTAGCTGCTAACAGCTAAACAGAAGCTAAACAGAAGGGAAAAACTTTTTCCCTATGAGGGTGCCAGAGCCCTGGAGCAGGCTGCCCAGAGAGGTTGTGGAGTCTCCTCTGGAGACATTCAAAACCCACCTGGGTGCTTTCCTGTGTGACCTGCCCTGGGTGATCTTGTTCTGGCAGGAGGTTGGACTGGATAATCTGTACAGGTGCCTTCCAACTCCTAATGTTCTGTGATTCTTTGATCTTGTGTTATTTAGACCCTATTTATTGGGTCAGTATTGGATGCTCTGTCTCTGGTTTATTTTGTCATTCAGTGAAATCACCAGTTTTCAAGAAAATAATGACCTCAAATACTCCAGAAATTTTAGCCACATACATAAACATAAATTAAAAAACAACAACCCTTAGAGGTAATTATATAACATTACAGATGGTAAAATGGATACATAAAGAAGAATCTAGCTAGCAGGCACTTCGCAATTGAGTAATAGTCCCTGACTGTTCATTCTGTGTCCAGCCTGGTTGAACACTGCCATGCTCTGTGCAGCTCTGTACTGCCAGTGTCCCATACAATCAGATGGGTTTGGCCCCTGTTATGGACTTGTCTCTCACTTGCCTTCCCCATTATCCTCATGTTATCCTTCACTGTGAGGGTGGAATAGGCTGCCCAGGGAGGCTGTGGCTACCTCCTGCCTGGAGGTGTTGCAGGCCAGGCTGGATGAGACCTTGAGCAGCTGAGTGTAGCTGAGAAGTGTCTCTGGCCATGGTGGGAAGGTTGGAGGAGATGAGCTCTGAGGTCCCTTCCAGTCTGAGCCATTCTAGCATTCTGTAATGCTTCTGTGTTGTCTGCCAATGGCAGAGGCAGAGCCAACACTAAGACCATATTTATCTCCCACTTCAGAGGTTTTTGGTTCTTGTTGTGGATTTTCTTTCAATTATTCTCTTTTTTAGCATACAATGTTGTTTACTACAGAGCTATGCAGTCAGAGCTGCAGACTGAGAATGAATGGAGGTGAGAAGGAAAAGTGTTAAAATCCTTTTTCCATCTGGGCAGAGGATGGCAATTTGAAGTGCTCTCATGGCATCATAATGTTAATTTCCCCCTCAGTGCTTTCTGGCATCTGGTTCTATTCCCCCATGCAAAGGAGCTTTACAGAGCAATTTGTCTCATTTGAAATTTTGTTCCTGAAATGTGAAAGGAAAATAAATGTTACACAGAGCAGCCACCCAAATATATTGCTGTACATAAATGCATCGGTAGACAGATAGCAGCTGATTTCATGGAGTCAGATAGCAGCTGATTTCATGGAGTCAGATAGCAGCTGATTTCATGGAGTCAGCAGCTGATTTCATGGAGTCAGATAGCAGCTGATCTCATGGAGTCAGATAGCAGCTGATTTCATGGAGTCAGATAGCAGCTGATCTCATGGAGTCAGCAGCTGATTTCATGGAGTCAGATAGCAGCTGATTTCATGGAGTCAGATAGCAGCTGATTTCATGGAGTCAGCAGCTGATTTCATGGAGTCAGATAGCAGCTGATTTCATGGAGTCAGCAGCTGATTTCATGGAGTCAGCAGCTGATTTCATGGAGTCAGCTAGCAGCTGATTTCATGGAGTCAGGCATATTGAAAAATACTGATTCCAAAGTTTACCTGAGAAAGCAAGAAGTTGGATCTGTTGGATCTGGATCTGTGGGATCTCAGTTCAGCCTCCTGGCACAGAACTGTTGCCATTCAGTCTTGCCAGAGGCTGGAGAAGCAGGAACAGCATTTCTGGGACTGAACGATGAAGGACATCTTCTAGGCTGGGTATTACTGCCCTTTTCACTTGCCAAAATAATGCCCCGCACTGAAACAGGTTCTTACATGTGGAGTGCAACTGTTGAGGCTGCTTTAGGTAGAAACTCCATCCAATGAGAAAGAAATAAAAATGTGACCCTTTTCAGCATTCTTTTTGTACAGCAAGAGCAGGGAGCTAATGCAAATGCTAAATATCTGACTCTAGCAGCAAAGTGTGGCATCCTGCATGCCCTTGGCCTGTACTGGACCCATATGATCTGCCACAGCCTGCCAGCATGTGAAATACTACTTGATAGTAAACCTTCTAATGTAAATTGTCATTATTCCATGAAGAGCATGAGTTCCATGAGGAACTCTGTGTGTGCATGATTTTTCAGAGGCAACAAGAAGCTGCAACCTCCTTATGCTCTTCAACTACCACCTAATAGAAATATATTTAAAAAAAAAAAATCGAGGTTGAAAAACAGAAGGCAAAATAAAACCTTCCCAGTAGCCACTGAGCAGTTTTCAAACAGTGAGGATTTTAAAGATTCCTGGCAATTTTGATCAGAGACAAAAATAGTTCTAAATTATGTTCCCCATTATTTGTTGTAATTTTTGAACTTGCCTTACATCAGAAAGAGCATTAAAGATCCCCAGATGTGTTTGATATAATCGGAGCAGAGCTATTTAAAGGTCTCAGTGGACTGCTGGCCTATCAAGATAGAATTCTGTTTTGCAGTCCCAGAAGAACAAAGGTCTGTCAGGCACTTGAAAAGCTAGAGCTGAAGGACTGTTCTTCAGGTAGGGCAAGAGCGAGCTAAAAATGGCTCCGTGGAGGCATTTGGGAATGTGCCGGTCCTGACAGCTCCAAAATAGGAGTAATTATGTAAATGTTGGCTCCAAGCTGGAAAGGGAGCGAGTTAGGAAGGTTGTTAAGTATGGTCACACACTTCAGTAAATTAATTCAATCTCCTGTCAGAGATTAGAGATCCCTTATGAAAGGGATAAAAAGATAGATTGCTGAGTGGTAATTTGGGTCAGACCAACTTAGCTTGTTCTGAGTGCTGGGGAGAAGGCTGTTCCCAATCTCTAAGCACCCCAGCAGGCAATTACAACCTCTGAAGAGCATCAGGAGCAGCCAGGCGTGGTTACTTCCTCAGGCCTGCTCACAATGAGCCAAGTGCTCACCTTTAAACCAGCTCAGGTTGCACATGAAAAGAGGCTGAGTAAATTGGAAAAGGGAAATGGGAGGACTGTGATACAGATGTCCATTTTTTGCTGTGAAGGTGTAAATTTATTTCATGGGTTATGAGCAGAGGCTTATTTCTGGGACTTCCAGTGGTTCTTGCCACAGAAAATTAGAAAATCAAAACTGAGTCCAGTAGGAAAAAACAACAAAAACAAATCCCAAAACCAAACCACAGTCTTTTCTGCTTTGTATGATTTGGTCAGTATTGCTGCTTCTGAGCAAATGCTGATCCTGTCGTTGAGATCCAACATCCACAGTCATGACCAAATAATTTTTTCAAGGACAGAGTGAGTGGAGACATCTGTGGCATTGTTTACACTCAGCATTCGTAAGATGGACTCCAACTATCATATGTCTGAAATAAAGCCTTAGTTATGTTCCTCAGAGGGGACCTCCCAAGGGAAAGTAAAGAGGTAGTTCTCAGGTACAACAAGATGTGTCTTAGAAGTGGAGCATTGAATCTGGACTTGCCTCTCTATTAGCTGCAGACAAACAACTCTGGTTTGCTGTTGCGGTTGGCCTCAATAGGCCAAAATAGGCCTGAACGTGTC
The DNA here is from genome assembly GCA_013399055.1 of Ramphastos sulfuratus. Taxonomy (NCBI): domain Eukaryota; kingdom Metazoa; phylum Chordata; class Aves; order Piciformes; family Ramphastidae; genus Ramphastos; species Ramphastos sulfuratus. The sequence goes on along the minus strand of WBNM01031296.1, from coordinate 22,146 downwards.
CTGGCTTGCCCAGCCATGTTCCCCTGCTCCCCCTCCTGTGCTGGGGGAAGCAAAAGCCCTGGCTTCACCCAGTATGGTCCAGCTTGGCAAAGTGCCATCTATGTCCAAAGGCCCATTAGACTGGGGCTGCATGGACAAAGGGATGAGCAGCTAAGGGGCAGCTCCTGCCATTGCTGCTGCTGCTCCATTGCATCCTGCCTGCCCCTCTGCAAGGCTGCTGCTGAGTCAAGAGGAACCAGGTCAGAGACTGTGCCAGACTCCAGCTGCCTGAGAAAAGAGCCTGGGGAAATTCCAAAGCCTGTAATGGCTTTGAGACCACCGACAGCAACCCCTCCATGTGCTTGGGGTACTGTCTGATAATATTTGTGAATAAACATTCAAAGCCTCTCTCTAAGAAATTCTGTAACTAGATTCTATTGTGCCTTTCTGCCCTAGTAGCAAAAAGAAGCCTCTCAAGTCCCCTGATGGGCAAGAGGTATAATTGAAACTAAGAACCTCTTTCCAGCTTGAATCAGAGAATCATAGAATCAACCATGTTGGAAGAGACCTCCAAGCTCACCCAGCCCAACCTAGCACCCAGCCCTAGACAATCAACCAGACCATGGCACTAAGTGCCCCAGCCAGGCTTTGCTTCAACACCTCCAGGGGCAGTGACTCCAGCACCTCCCTGGGCAGCCCATTCCAATGCCAATCACTCTCTCTGGCAACAACTTCCTCCTAACATCCAGCCTAGACCTCCCCTGGCACAGCTTGAGCCTGTGTCCCCTTGTTCTGTCGCTGAAGCCACCTTCTCAGTGCTTTTCACAGCCATGCTCTCCTGGAACCCAAGCTTTACAAGCAAGTAGAACAGATGACTGCTAGTATTTTAAGAGTAAGCAAACTTACAGTGAGAGGTACATCCCATAGCTGGGATGGGTGAAGAAAAACACAGGAAGAAGAAGAAAACTTCTTTATTTTTCATACCAGTGCAGACATACCTGATGTTTCCTTACACAGTTCCCAAAGCAGTGTCATCAAATACCTCTCTTGCCAAGAAACTTCTCTTCCCTCCAAAGCATCTTCCTCAAACTACATGATAGACTCCTCACTGTAAAGCAACATTTAAGAGCAGTGCAGACTATAGCAGGTTTTAGCCTGACAGTTGAGAAACAATTGAGACAATGTTTGCACTTGCTAGTTCTCTCTTAGAGTATTCTCCTCCTGGATGTGCTTCTGCTCTGGCGAGGGGGTTGGACTGCCCTGCACAGAAGTGACAGAAGTACAGAAGTGACAGAAGTGACACTTTCACAGTAACAAGTCTGGAAAAGACTTCAAATAAGAAAAGAATTAAAGTCTTCCTGCATATATTCTTTCCACACCTTCAAGCAGAAATAATTTATGCTCATTGCTCTGTTGATATACAACCATATAAAGCCCTCTGGAGCCAAAGTGCAGCATCATCATGTTCCTCACATGTAGCCCTTCCCCACACCTGCAAATTCTCACACGCAGACTTCTTCTATTTTTTTGATTGTTCTTTTCCCCGCCTCGTTTTTTTATCCCCTCCTTGCTCTTCTTTTGCTTGCCTCTCACAGGTTACATCTATCAGGCTTTTGAAGTAGCAGCCCTAGACAAACTAAATTGGCCCTCCTGTTGATATAGATTAAAGGTAGAGCAGTATGAATTGCTTTGCCATAATCCTACTATATGCAGAACCAGAAGCTGAGAGCAGAGCAATTTATATTTTCAGACTTGATCAGAAAACATCACCTGAAAATTGGTCCTGCATTACTAAGTATCCTAGGACTCCTTAGTGGGAAATAGGAGAAAATAAAAGTGGTGTTTGTTAAAGTGCTAATTGTTTTAAATTGTTGCTACTGTTGAAGTATTCACTAATTTTTTTACTGCCAATGTGGTAGTGCTGTGTTGGAAAGCAAGGCAACTGAAGTGGATTTAAAGAACTTGAAGTGCTGATTTTTCTCTTGCTGTCTGACAAAGGAGTGTCCAGCAACAGTGGAGGAGGCTATTTTGGGACCCATCTGGATGGAGAAGAGCAAAAATGACTGCATGGTATCATCCATGCAAGTGTTATTTTTCCCCACCCTTCTCCCTCCTTTTTGCAGTTTGTTAGCTGCTCATCTGCTGGCATTGTTTTGCAGGCAGATATGTATCATTGAATTATGTTCTGAGTTGGAAGGGACATTTAAAGGTCATCAAGTCCAACCCCTCTGCAGTGTGCAGGGACATCTTTAAGTAGATCAGGTTGCTCAGAGCCCCATTCAACCTGACCTTGAATGTTTATTTAGAGGTAGTGCTTCACAAAGAGGTATTGAAACAAAGCTGGGACCACAGATTAGGTCAAGGGATTTGAAGAGCTGGAGGTATATGGAAAGACAGAATAGACAATGAAGCAAAGGTTATGAAGGAGCCTGAAGGTCGGGTAAGTGGGAGGAAGAAATCTAAGTAGCAGAAAAAACTAAGAGATGAAACTGGTTAGGGCCTGAGGGGGAAACTTTTAAAAAAAGAAAAAAGAAATAGAAAGAAAACAAAACAAAACAAAAAGCCTGGAATATGAATCTAAAGTGGGAAAAGGGAAATAGCTACTAGTGTTTTTGAATAAAATTTGCTCATGAAAAGCAGCCAGGCAGCTGGGTGCTAAATTAGAGCATGTGGAGTGTTATCTATCCCTTCATGAAAATCAATGGGAAGAGATGAGAGAATTCCTCCTCCCTTACTCTTTTTGCCCAGAGCGGTTTTGCCATCCTGCTCACTACAATTTTTTCCTACTGGTATGGCTCCAGTGATGTGAGATTAAGAGACTTCTATTGCCATTATTCCATCTCCATAATGCAGAAGGAAACTTTCAGTGGGGAGAGCCAGGCAGTGCCTGCAGCAGCAGCAGCAGCAGCGATGCTCCTTTCCAGCATGCCGCTGCTCCTTGCTCACTCACAGGCCTGTCCATCAGATTTGTCCCAGGTTCAAGCCAGCTTTCCAGAGGATGAGAAAAGCCAGACCTATGAAAAACTTTGTTCTGCAGATGTGTAATAGAAATCCTCTGAGGCCAAGCCTTAGTGGCCCGAGCTTCCTGCTGTCATTTTGCTGTCTGTGCTGGTTTGGCTGGGACGGTCCCAGGCCAGCCGTGGCCGCGAGCCTCCAGCAGCTGAGAGTCAGCCAGGACAGCTGATTCCACCTGGCTGCCAGGTGTATCCCACACCATAAACATCACAATGGCTGTAAAGGGCCGAGATTGCCCAGGAGAGGGAAGTTTTTTGACCCTGTTTGTTGTGCTCTTGAGACCTGCCTCCCTGTTTGGTGTGACAGCTGTGCCTTTGCTGGGATGTGTATAAACTTACATGCTTTGTACTGACATCAGTACCACTTTGGCTGTTTCAGGAGAGCTGTTTTATCTTCAGCCTGTGGATGTTCTTTCCTTTTCCTGATTCCCTTTCTCTGCTGGGGAAAAGTCACCAGGTGAAAGAGCAACTGCTAGAGTTCAGCCCTAGGTAAGTGCTTGTTGTAGGTGCTGTCACAGATTGTAGTTCATAAGAATTCTGCTTGTGAGAATGCTTATTCCAGCTGATTTTCACAGGGCTAACGTTAGCATAACAGGAGAATCTGAAGAAAATTAATTGTGTGCTATGGGGGAGCCCCTGAAGATCCAGCAAAGAATGGGTGAATGTCAGCATCAAGCCTGGTGCATTTCTAGTGGTGTTCTTAGATGTGGCTTGAAGCCTGGCACCTGCTCTAGTGGCTTAACAGGATTGCTCCCTGGAAAACATATTCTAGATCTATTTTCTGTGCCTCTTCCCCTTTCCCCCAAGAAATTTTATTTTTAATCCAAGATAATGTCTATTAGAATTCCAGGAGGAGCTGCAGTGGAATGTTCAGCAGGTTCAAAATCAAGTAGTGGTTGTATTACAGGACCTGCCTTAAATCTTTTGTCAGCTCCTAAGTTTCCAGGATGCTTCCTGTGTTTCCCAAGTGAATTATGTAAACAACAGCATGTGAAGTGCAGTTCATTTGTCTTCCATTGCCCTGTCTTTGTTGTGCTGAAGTTGAAGCAGTTTCTGTCCATCATTGCACAGAAATCTCGAGGTGTCACTTGTCACTGCCCTTTTTCAACTCTAGTAGCTTTAGTTTTCATAATAAGCTGACTGCAGATGAACAGAGAATTCCAAGTGACAGTTCACCACCATTGTATTAGGAAAATAATAAGATTTGGTCTGTATTAGGAAAATAATAGATTTGATCTTATTTTGTCTCCAGTTCCCACTGCCTTCATTTCACCCCTCTAAGTTTTTACAGCTCACCTGGAATTCAGCAAGAGTGCTCTGCTGAGCCTCCATGTGCAGTTCTCAAGACTGCATTCTTCTGCCATGGTGCTTCTGCTACTCATCTGCCTGGGTGAGATTCCTTTATAAAAACAGCTCAGGCCTTCCTAGCTTTTAGTGAGGTGTGTGTGCAGCCCCNGGCCCTGAGCAACCTGTTCTAGTGGGAGGTGTCCCTGCCTATGTCAGAGGGTTGGAACTGGCTGAGCTTTGAGGTCCCTTCCAACCTAAACCATTCTGTGATTTGTTAGCAGTGTATTTTCTGATCTCCTTCAGTTCTTTAACAGCTAGCCAGTAAATAATGACAGCACAATTAGTCATTTGCAGGTGGACTGGAAGTTTTGCCACTCTGAAAATCTTCACAGGAAGATTTTAGAGTTAATGGAATCAAATCTATAAAGCAAACTTTTTATTCTGTCTTATTCCTTGAAGTGATCCAAAACTCGACTGGAGGTGTGCAATATGCTCTAGCTGGCCCTGAGTGGGGCAGGAAGTTAGGTTAGATGACTTCCAGGGGTCCTTGGCGACACATAGAGCAGAATTACAGAATCATTTAGGTTGGAAAAGTCCTTTACGATCACCAATCCCAACGGTAAACAAATCCACAGAATGCTTTGGTTTGTCCACAGTCATTTTCCAAACTAATTTTTATATTTTTGCTAGAAGGAGAAAGTTTGGCGAAGGGTTGAGGTTGAAATAAACACATTTGAATTACCCACAAAGTTGAAATTATATTTTCAATTTAATATCATTTCTATTTTTTTTAATCACAGATGTTAACATTTTTATCTTAACACTTTGACTTGCCTAGAACTTTCTTTCAAAATATCCAAACCTCCATCACTTTCTATGCAGCCCTCCTTTTTCATTCCAAATTGCAACTAAAGTAGCTTTTAATAGCTTGTGACTTTTGCTGAAATTCTTTCCCTTCTTTCCCTGCAGCTTGTTTTCCAGGGCCATTAAATCTGACAGGGACAACCAGCCTTAGTCCTACAGGGGGAATTCTGCAAGTGTCTGCTGCTGGCTGAGTTATTTAAAGAACAGTAAACAGAGCTGAAAAGTTAAACATAATTCTGGGTGCAGCTGACTTTCTGAAAGGCTGTTCTCACAATTTGCTCTCATTTCTATGCCCATTCCTCAGACTGACTGAAGCTGTGATTTTTACACATACTACAGAGTGATTCTTTTCAGATCTTTCAAAGGAAGGTACAATTTTGTGCCTCGGCTGCCAGGCAGCCCACACACAGCCAGCCCCACCACTACCTCACCCCCTGGAGAACTCCAGAGGGAGGAGTTCTATTTCTAACCTAGTGTTAGACACTGATCTAGAGGGAATACTGATCCCTGTGCTAATGTGGACAGGTGTATTTGACTCTGTGACGTGTAGGAATGGCCTGGTTAGAAAGTCTGGCACCGACTGGAATGCTGTTGGAAGACTCCTGGTGTGAGGGTAGTGGTGCATGCCCATGCCACCAGCCACAAGCTGCTGTGCATAGGGTGAGCTTTCACATGGTTGGCACCTGGAGAGAAGCAGGGAGAGACAGACAGCACCTGCTAGGCAAATGGAAGTGACAGCACACATCCACGTCATCTTAAAGACCATATATTAGCCAGAATTTGGTTTGGGGGGAATTTTGCTGCTGATATAATGCTAGGTGCTGATGCTTGAACATAAAATACAGTCTACCTGTATGGATTTAAGGAAGCCTGTTCCAAGCACTGGACAGGAGGCTGCATTTTGCCCTGTTATTTAGGTTCAACATAATTATGATTCATTGTAATAATTTCACTTAAAGTGTGAGATCATATTTTGTCTGAGTAGAGGTATCACAATAATACCCTATAACAGTACACCTGTGTCTAGTGAAACAAATAGAAGACTTCCTTCTACTGCCATCTAAGCAGGGAGGTAAAGTAATTTTAAATCATCTTATGAAGAGGGAAGAAGAAATGAAACACTCAAAGCCAGCTCACAAATGCCCTATTGAAATCAATGGCCTGGAGTTTAAAAGTCACTTACCTGGACTTAGTGGTTTCAAACTTCTTTTAAATTGCTGATTTCTCTTAGCAGATGTAGTCTGGGAGCCAGCAAGAGAAAAGATAACCTATTTCATAGTGATATAATGCTATACAGAGGCAGTCACTAGACTGTCTGAGCTGAAAGGCAGTCAGTCAGAGTATTTTGTGCTGGAGACCATGTCTTCAGCCATCCTGAGGAAGGCAAACTACTTCCCTCAGCCCATGGTCAGGTGAGGAAAGCAGGCACAGCTAGGTGCTGGTGGTGAGAACTGGTGGCTCAGCTGTGGCCACTGACCAGCCCAGGGACAGGCCCTTTGTGAGATCATCCACGCTCTGGGAAAGACACAAACATTGTGCACATATAGCAACAAAAGACCAAAAGGGGTAAATCTCTCTTCTTGCACTGACTTAACACAGGAACAAGCTCACAACAGATCAAAACAAGTCTCAGGATACCAGATTCCATGATGTAGCCTTTTACCTCCCACCTCTCCAGTGACCCAAGTTGATTGCTGTGTGTCAGACTGACAACTATAGCCTGGACACAGATGATCATAAGCAATTGTTTGGTAATGGAGCCTGCCATAGCTGATTTTTGTGATGGCACTTGAGTAATGGCAAAGCAGAGCAGTGACCAAAACTGAACCACTTCCTGCACTGTAGTAATGGTTCCTGGTAAATTCTAAGTTTCTGCTGTGGGTGTTCTCAGGAGCTTTGCTCAATGCCTGTGCTCTGGAAGTAAAGTTTGCATTCCTTGGGAGACAAAATACAAATGAAGGTGAAAATCCCAGCCCTAATTAAATAGAGAGTTTTTAAAAAGAGGCATAGCTGCAATTATTTGGACATTCATGGGGATGCTGCTCTAGCAGTGATGGACTCACCTGAAAGTGCTGTTGCAGTTTGCTCTAATGTGCACATCCCAAACGCTCCACAGCACAAGGCAGGGATTAGCCCAGACTGGTGATAAGAGAAATTGCAGAAGGCTCCATGGTTTGCATGCAAGTCTCAGAGGTGTTAATGAACTGCTTGGTTAAAATTAGGTAGGATGTGGATCTTTGCACAGAGTAAACTGTTCTCTTGGGAATCGGGTGGATTATAAGTGAAGCTGACAGTCCCTGTTTCACATGGTACTAGCATAATTCTGCCTGTGAGAAACCAACACTGGGTTCTGCAACAGTGCTCTGTAGTGCACAAAGGGTATATTCTCTGTGTATAACTGGTTAATATCACAAAGTGGTATTTATTTGAAATTATGATGCTGATTGTTGTTGTGGAAGGCTGGTAGGCCTATTAGATGTCCTGGCTTGCCCCACCCTTCTGCTGATGGGGAAGCAAGGGTGAGAGGAAAACAAAGGCTTTGGGCCATTCTGTCTCCTCCCAAAGTGATAAAGAGGTACCCACGGGTGTTTAGGTACTTGTTAGTGTCTTGCCCAAATAAGGGTCAGCAAGCCCTGGGTTCACCTGATATGGTCAGTTTGGCAAATGCCATTCTGATTGGTGATTGTCTGTGGCCAAGGAAGCCACTGCACTCAGGCACATAATAGAAATGGAGCTAAGTTGCAAGCAGTTGTGCTGCACTGCCTCACGGAGCTGCCTCAGTGTGTGCTGCTCTGCTCTGCGTTCTGCTCTTCTCAGACAATGTGCTCTGCCTTGTGATCCAGACTAGCTTAGCCCTGATGTTTTAGGCTTGAACTGCCTGGAAACTTAAGTGCCTTGAGTTTACCAGGAGCAGGCTCTAAATGCCTCCATGCGATGCTTCTGCCAGGATGGGAAATCCTGAGGATACACAGATCATCCAGAGGAGACCAGGACCAGGTCAGAGATTGTCTGCCTCCTTTCCCCACCACCCTGTGAAGTCTGGGAAGAAACAGAAGCCTTAGTGGCTGACAAGACAGAAACAGAATTCCCTGAAAGCATTTGGGTAGTGTCTGAAGGTGTAGCCAGCCCTGCGAGTCGGGAGAGTAAATACTTAAAGCCTCTTGGAATTCACCACTGCCTTCTGCCATAAGCAGAAAGGAGCTCCCTGAGGCCATCTAGTGGGCAAGCACAGTATTGACCATAGGCCGTGTAGTGACCACAGGAACCTTCTGTTCCAGACCAATCAGTGTTTATGTTTGGGTAGTTGTCTCTAGATCTAGTGATTCCCTTGTACAATGTTTCCATGACCATGCGAAGAACCACTTAGTATTAAAATTAGTGGTTGGAGGGGGAGAGACTCCTGGATATCAAAATATAATCTTACATCGATTAATTACCCCTCTGTAACAATAGTACATGGAAATTCAGGTGATGAAGATATTCTACCCTATTTCCAATCCTGTTAAAAATTATGGGAAAAACCCAGACTGGGCCTTTGTGGCCTGTTGACTTATACATAGAGATTGCATCTGCTTTGTCTTGCTCTGCTTTAGAGCTTGGTGCACTTTGGTAGGTCTGACACTCCTGCTGAGAGAACTCAAACTGGCACAAGATGGGGAGGAATGGATGGTCAGCTGAGTCGGTGTGTCTCAGCCCCAGATTAAGCAGAGATCCAATAAGTGATAATGGATTGTGGAGTGTAGGAATACAACCTCTGCAAGCAAATTTCACAGGACAAGGGGTAATGGTTCTAAACTGAAAGAGAGTAGATTCAGACTAGTTACAAGGAAGAAATTCTTCACAATGAGAGTAGTGAGACGCTGGCACAGAGAGGTTGTAGATGCCTCATCCCTGGAAACATTCAAGGTAAAGTTGAGCAGAGATCTGAGCAACCCAGTTTAGCTGAAGATGACCCAGGAATGTTGGACTAGATGACCTTTAAAGTTCACTTCCAACACCAACCATTCTGTGATTCTGAGATCTTTGAAACTGCAGGAGTTCCCAGCAGCTCTGTTAATTCAGGTGGCTGAATGCTACTTCTAGCAGCTCTCTTCATAATATCAGAATCCAAAACATTCTCAAAACCTAATATGGTATATTTGTGAAGCTCCCAAGCCCTTGATTTTGCTTCAGTAATACTCCCTAAGTTTCTCCTGGCAGGAAAGTACAAAATCACGGATCTCGATGTGGGTCAACTTTCTGCATCTGAAGATGTATCATTAAATTAAATATCCCTCTCTATATCTGATTGATAGAGCCTGGCCTGGCAGAAACATCCAGAGCACATTTCACAGATTGGACATCTGAAAAACACAGGATGAAATTGTGGCTATCTTTAGTCCACGCTGTGATGGGCTGTGAGATGAAAGTCCAGGACCTGATTTCTCTTTTAACCTCTTGGACCATGGTCTCTCAGAGTACCCTTTAATTGTTCTGTTCAGAAATTACAGCTTTGGTCCTCATACTAATAAGGAAGTAAACTGCTTAAGTCTGAGGGAATGACAGTGAATAACAAAAGGGTAAGTGAATTTCCTTCTGGAAGGAGGAATAGAAGGAACTAAAGACCTCTTTTGCAATTAAAAACATCATTTCTTGATTTTTAAAGGAATTTTGCCAAACATCTTCAGTTATTTAGCACTTCTGTTTGTCAAGCTATTTGGTTCACTTCTGTCAGGGAGGCAGGCTGGGAATGCTCAGCTCCTCCAGGAAAGAGCTCAGGATCTGCCTCCCCAGCTACCTTAGGTTACCTGATAACCAAATAAACTCTGCCACCCTTAGCTTCTTAGTGGGTCTTGCAGCTGTTGAGTAAGGCTGGCTATTCAGAAATAAAATCACAGGCCCCAGACAAACTTCCACTTTAATCCCTTTCATTTAAACAAAATAGAAAAATACCACTAATGAGGTGCCAAATTAAGGCAGCAAGTGCTCATATACATTCCAGGCAGCTGATTATCTCTCATCAAGGTGGCTAAGTAATACAGTCCTCATAATGAACTAATGGATTTGCAGGTCCAGTTAACACAAAAGTTCAACCTCAGACAAGTTAAAGTTAATCAAGTACAGAAAGGATTAAATTAGTACATTTAAATTCAACTGACAGAGGCATTAGGGCTGCGCCGGGTTCCCTTATTTTCTGCTTTGGCATTAAGTGTTGGGGAGAGGATGGCAGCTGAAGTATCCCACTCTTTGGGGACTTCATGCTTCAGCTCCTCACCACCCATGCATGCGGAGTGGCTAATGACAGAGCAGCTCCCCATCAGGGAATGCAATTCCACGTAGACATTTTCACCAAAATGGATTATTTCAGCCTCGTTGGTCACAGATTCTGTAGTTTTCCAGTGATTCATCTTGCTATTAATAATGTCAGAGAATTTTAGGCCCTTGAATTAAATAATGATAAATAGGAGGCAGGGAGCGAGCTGGGCAGAGGCAGTGCTGTTTATTTCGGTGTGCAGCTCTGTCAGGCCTGATAAATCGGATCCCTGAAATAGTTTATAAAGCACTGAATTGATATGGCGCTCGGTGAGGGAGAGAATTAATGTTACCAAATAGGCCTGCAACCTGGATGTGATGAAGGCTGAGGAAAGCCTTTTATATAAACGCTGTGTCTGTGTAGGAAACGGTTGCAGAGAGAGGCGCAGCGGCTGCGCGGGGACTGCTGCGCTCCTGCCATCTCCGCGGGCTGCGGGTCGCGGCCGGCTGCGGGCCGGCGGTGCGGGAGTCTGCAGCGCTGCCACCTGAGAGCTCTGCCGAGCGGAGGGGTGGGCATGGGCTGCTCGTTTGTAACACCCAGCGCCGAGCAAACGCTGCACGAAAGGAAAATGAAAGCCTCTTCTCTATCTTTAAGCGGGCTTTCAAGTTCCGCATGGCTGCTTTTGCCAGGCTGCCGGGGAGCAGGACAGCCTTGGTGTTGCCCGCAGTAGTGCAGTCACTATGGCTAATCTCCCTGGCTGAATGAATGGCTTCCTCTTCAGATCACTTCATAGAAATCCCCAGGAAAATGCATGCTAAAATCATCTTTCACCTAGTTGATCATTCCAGGGAGGTGCTTTCAAGTTCCAGCAGGCAGGTTTGCGAGGAGCAGTGGCCAGTAACATGAAGTGGGCTGAGCCGTGGGTGCTGGCAGGCAGCTCAGCTAATGACAGGGATGGGGTTTGTCAGAGCTGCCGAACGATGGCATTGGGCTTGTAATTGCTGTTAAGGTTACTGAGACCCGGTGAAACCCAGGTCTTATAAGTGATGCAGGTGCTGCATTTCTGGACTCTCAGACCAAGCTGCAGGGGCAGATGATAAAAGTGTTTTTGTGACTGTTGCAGATGTGTTCACACACCACTGAATGAAGGTCTCACTTGTATGTTTTAGTTGTTGCTAAAGATTAAATGCTTTAACCTAAGTCTTTAAATAGGAGATTTCCTTTCTGAGGTCCCGATCCTTAATGTTTCTCAGATGAAAAAAGTGCAGAATTATTCCGTGGTGGTGTTCTTGGTGCTCACTCCTCATGCAAATCCACTCAGTTTCACGTTTGATTGCAAGGGCAGCCTGGAAAGAAAGAAAGGAGGAAGGGCTTTTTGGATGTCACTCACTTGTCACTGGAGCCTTTTCTGACATTGTACTGCATTACTAAATGTCAAAGCAATTGCTGTTCGTGGTCTTCACAGGCTTCAAACCAGCTGTTAACCACAGGATGAAGTTACCAGACTGGGGATGATAGTTTGAACAATTCTCTATCTGCTTCCTCCTGCAAGGTAAAAGACAGTAGATGGTAGAGGATCATCACTCTCAAAGGCAAGTCCCAGGTCCCATCTCCAGTCTTTTTTCCTGTTAAATGGGTCATTCTCCATCCCTGTCTTCACCAAGAGTACTTAGCGAAACTACAGCATGGTGGAGACCTGAAAATAAAAGCCAGAGCTATTCTTACTCATCCAGCAGGAAATCTGACCAAGCTAACAGAAGACTTGGTAGGTTAAGCTTTAAAGGATATCACTTATGTGCAACTGAAACGTGTAAAATCAGGACTTTATAAATGCTTAAACACTATTCAGCATCTGGACTGAGTTCTTGGAAGATCTTTGGCATTCCTTTATTTCCATCAGGTTTGTTTCATCTCTACTAACAACCGTAAAATGACTCTGTCAATGGCACAAGTGTGTGCCACATCAAAACAGTGAGGACACCATCATGAGAAAGAAACACTTAGACTGGCCCTCCAAGTGCCTTATTTCCAGGGGTGTGCACAGAAATGTCTGCTGTCTACCTCTGCAGTCATCTCCTCTGCCTTGATTGCCAAAAAACACGAGATCTGATTGCAGGTGCCTTGAGCAAGGAGCAAGAAGGGACCAGGCTAGATTAGACAGTTTGCTGATTACCCTTATGTGGACAATTTAACCTCTTTAACATCACAGGGAGAAGGAAAGATTGTGAAATAGAAAGGAAGGGAAGACATTCAGAAAGTTCTGCTTAGTACTGACCCACCCAAAAATAGATGTTTAGAAAGGAGGCAATAACAGCATTTTCCTCAAGCCTGCTAAATCTTTTTTGCCTTTCTAATTTTCCGTACAGCATGGGTATTCATGTCCTGATTTAGTCTCTTGGCATGGCAACTCAGAAATACAAAGACATTTGTAGGGCTTCAAAACAGGCATGGCACCTTTACAATCAAACAGCTGTATCAGAGCAGGCAGGAAGGGAACTCAGCTGTCTTTTTAAAATCACATTTTAGCTATTTTTACAGGAAGAACAGTTAAAACATTCCAATAAACTCTGTGATTTAATAACAGTAACAATCAAGTTACCTGGAGGAATCAATTTGAAATTAAAATGTACAGTTTGCTATCAATGTCCACAGCAGTAAATGTTACCACATTAACCTTTTCAATTTAGCTCTGAAATCATAAATCCAATGATGAGGTTTTTAAAACAAGAAATGGTTCTTTTTGAAGGCACATTTTGAAACTGGGATTTTTTTTTTATTTTTTTTTTAATAGGGAACTGCTTAAGTTTTCTCTTCTCAGCTGCCCAGGGCTTATTCTCAGAGTCTTCAAAACTTCACCCTTTTCCTTTCCCCGTGGGAACACCAGCAGCCAAAGTCCATGCAGCCCATTAACAAGGTATCCAGATCCCTTCACAAGGAAGCAAAACAATTCCAAGCTGTTGTCTGCATCCATCAGGGGATGGCATTCAGATCAGTTTTCATACTTTTTTTTTTTTCCCCCTAGCTATATTTTAAGTCTTCCTGGATCTAATTTTGCTACTTCTCCATGGCATGGCAGGAATGCAAGTTGTACTGTATGGGACGAGACAGTTCACACATTGAAACCCTGCTCTTCATGAACTGCATGACTGGAGAGGTGGAGACACTTGGTCTGTTGCTGCAGCAGCTCACTCTGGAGAGGCAGATTCACTCCAAAGCAGAGTTACAGCTGGGAGGCAAAGTCCTGAGCTGCAAAGGGCAGGCTGGGGCAGTTGCTGGAGAGCCAGATGATGTGAAGGAATATTTCCAGGAACTTTTCCAGTACCATGGCTCCAACTATGCTGAGCAGCATCTGCTTGCTCAAGACATAGCTGCCTTGGCTGTGCTTTAAGTATATTGAGGCATTTGTATCCTGTAGATTTTTCTGGAAAGAAGTTGCAATTAGTTTGTTTACACATTAAGAGACTTGAATAACTTGGTAATGAACTGCATTGTGCTTTGGGCTTTAAACTACCTTCTATTTCTGGGGTTTGGTTATATTTGGATCCAAGGGAAAAAAAAAACACACACAAAAAAAATCTCTAGGAAAATGTGATGTAATTGAGTTGTACAGACACCTTCAGAGTCAACAGACAGAGTCAGCTGTCTCCATATTACTCTCTGTTTTCTGCAAATGTTGCCCTTGAGAGCTAGCATTTGTGTGGATGTTTTTTCCCCCCAGAGGTAGTTGTTGACTTGTTAATACAAATATTTCCAATTAAGCAGGTTACTGGCATACTTGGCATTCAAAATTAAAGATACTTCAGTGGCAGCAGACGTCACATAGGGTGGTTTTGTTCCCTGGTTGTGTAAGATGTGTAATTTTAGACTCTAAGGTGTATAATTTTAGAATCTAAGCTGTATTTTTAAGTAGTTCTTCCTCCCGAGCATGCTGCTTTAGTGTTCCTTAATACTAGTGTAATTTTTCCCTTTTGACTTGCTGGTAAACAAAATTGTGAGGCAGAGTGTTTCAAAGGTGTCAGGAGGGGGGGACAGGCTTTGCTCACTGCTGCCTGGGATAGGACAAGGAGCGATGGATGGAAGCTGCAGCACAGGAGGTTCCAGCTCAACACAAGGGGAACTTCTTGACTGTAAGGGTCACAGAGCACCAGAATAGGCTCCCCAGAGAGGTTGTGGAGTCTCCTTCTCTGGAGACTCTCAAGGCCTGTCTGGATGTGTTCCTGTGTGACCTGAGCTAGATTGTCTGGTCCTGCTCTGGCAGGGGGGATGGACTCAATGAGGTCTTTGGGTCCCTTCCAACCCCTGACATCCTGTGAGCCTGTGAAGCAAAACAGAAGGGATTCCAAGGTATGGAAGTGTAACCTCAGACTAGGCAGCATCTTGGAGAAGTGCCTTGCTGCCTTGCACACAGGTCTGAAAAAGCAGTTTGCAGTAGAGGTGATGAGGTAAGGATCTGAAAATGATCTCAAGTCTTTCATCTCCCTCCATTCTGCTGTGTTGATCCACACTGCAGGAAAAGACAAATAAAAATTAGCAAGGAGGTCAAGTTAAGCTCTGAAACCCTAAAGCAGCTGCCCAATCCCAGTTCAGCCCACTGAGTATCTCATGAGGAAAGCTGTTATGAGATGCTCACTGGGTTGGTTTGTTTTCAGAGCACACTTCCATGGCACACCCCACTGGAGGTACTGTCCATGCCCTTCAATTCTTCAGTTCTTCTTCGGTTGATGGGGTGACCTCACAACATGAGCCTTGCTTTGTCAGGCACTCTTCAAACTACACCCAGTTAGCATAGCACTCCTATTTGTCAAGTGTCTGAGAGATTCACAGGTACTTACTAAGTATTGTCAAAGCAGCACTTGAAAGAAAAGGGTTAATTATTCAAAAGTTGTAGCAGTGAAGAACTGAAATATCCAGGTGAGAAAAAAACAAATGCTCAGTTTTGATACAATCTATATGCTTTGAACATTTTGAAGTTCAACTCCTACTAATTTCCAATCAGTTCAACTGTAGATGAGAAACCCTTCAAATCAATTGCCAAAAATCACAGGCTAGGCACCAAGAAAGTGAGCACTCATGGAAACAGTTTGGTCATGCTTTGTTGCATGAATTTAGTCATCCCAGGAAAGCTAAGAGCCATCCTTTCTTTTTCTATAATCCTCACCTCAGCTCTTGCTTGACTTCCATCTTCTGAGACATTAGCAGTATATGAGAAGTCTTCATCAGCTGGGTCTGTGTAAGTTGGCTCCTTGAGCAGGCTCCTCCTCTACACTGACTGGAGCCAGGGCAGTTGTGGAACAGATGCCCTTTGATCACACAGCTAAGGCTGTGGAGTCCATTCAAAATGCTGCCACTCTTTACTGAGCAAAAATCAGTTCAGGGCAAATAGGGACATCCAGAAGAGACAAGGTCTGGGCAAATGAATAAAATGTGGTAATGTTCTCTCTATAATGGAAAGGGTTGATATGCATGGGATGAAGTGAACTGTAGGTGGTCATGACCAGATACCATCCCTTGTTCACTAAAGACTCAGGGGCTCAGCTGAGCAGTGAGTGGTAAGGGATGTGACCAAGCCCACCTCTCAGCAACAGAACTGAAGGGCATTATTTCAGTGCTGATGGAAGTCACTGGGATTCCTCAACTGGGGGTTGAAGCAGATCTATCTGAGCCCATCGGACCCAGTCCAATTTAAAAGGAGCTAATCTGTTTTCAGAGAGAGAAGGCAGGCTGCAAGGGAGGCATGATGGCAAGTGAAGCATTATTCTGAACCTGGTTGTCATTTTGCACAGTCAGACTGACCTTTCCTCTGTGTACTGAATAGTTTATTTTACATACAAGCAAAGCAGGTGAAGCTTCTCTGTCAGTAGCATCAGCTCTGTTTAGTGTTCCTCTTAAACTCCTGGCAGTTTTGTAGTTCAAATGGCCTTTCACACTCCTGTGATTCTAGAGCCTATTTTAAATAGTTATGATTTGAATATACAACCTATTGAATTCAGAAAAAAAAAATTAAGCCTCTTGATTTCTTATCATTGGATGTAATGTTGTTCAAAACCAGCTTTGTTTTGAAAGCTGAAAGCACTGTGATGATTTAGACTACACAGAGAGCTGCAAAGTGATGATGAGTTACAACTAGCTGGTAACTCAGAACATAGCCCATTAGTATTAAATCCATTTGGTAATCTCGAGCAGCAAGAGATTACACTGCAGTGGCTGTGAGGACCTGCAGTAGGAGAAGAGAATCACTACATCTTGTCACTAAATTTTCCAGTTCAGATCTGTCGCAAGAGACTTTTAGTAGTACCACTACAGAGTCCTGGATGCAAAAAATGTCAAAAAGATTATTTAAAGTAAAACACTGAAGTGCTTGAGTATGCAGATTTCCAGAGAGCAGACTTTTTGCTCTTGGCACTGACAGTTCTAGCACAGACTGGGGAGTGAATGTCAAACTCATGTTTCTCAGCAGAAAACTTAGAAAGGGACCAACATTCACCCTGTGTGAAGCCTGTTGGGTGTGAATAAGCCAGCAGCAGGGATTCACCTTGCACTTCCATTTCATCTGGGCTACCATTTTGGTCAGTAGAGGGCAATTATCCTCCCCAAGCACACACAGCTGGTTTAAACCTAAACAGAGAAAAGGCATCGGCGACTCTTCCTTCTCACTGTTCATGAAAGGACAAGGAGGGGGACTGGAAATCAGGTGAGATGAACACCCCAGCACTTCAGGCAGGACACTGGGTTTCCAGGTTTTGTTGCATGCGTCTTGAATGCATCTGCAGCCCTCCAACTGTTCTTAATCTCAGGGATTAACAGTGAGGCTTAATCGTGTGCTGTGCAGGTATCCCAAGTGACTGGACACGTCCTAGATGAACGGGTGGAGAGGGTGAGATTGGCAGATGCAGAGATGTGATGAGGTTTCCTTAAATGCTTGGAGCTTTTTTGATGTCTGAGGCTATATATCTTTGATATATTACTGCTTTAGTATTTTGCTTGAACTGATTTATTCATCCATAGTTTGGAGGATTTTAAGGATAGCCCGTGTTCCTGTCAGATAAATCTCCTCTGTTCTGCAGCTAAGAAAGGAACCCAACTAGATTTATGACTGTTAATACCTTTTTTCTTTTAAGGGGAAAATTGACAGACACCTTCCCCTGAGACTTCCCATAGATGTGGTTACTGCCCTAATGATTATTCTGTATCAAGCCCACTCTGCTAAAGAGGCACTAAATTAAAAGGCTTCTGTTGGGAGCAAAAGCTGCAAAGCGCATTTCAAACACCTAATAAGATAGTGACAATTACCTCAAGCTTTCAAATGTCACATTCTGTAAAAATACAAATTAGAGTGTAAAATTCAGCCTGGCCGCAATTAACACCACCAAGTGTGCAAATAATCAAACGTCATCCTCAGAGGAGCCCATTGAAGGGGATTATTGTGAGCAGCAGTCCACTAATCACTCTCTGACAACTATTTTTCTGTCATTGATCTGGGCTGCCTTGTCTGTTTTGTCAGTGTCACTCAGCATCTTTTTAAAGAGGTGATATTTTCCCCCACACGGAGACAGCTCGTCCTACAGCTCCAATTGATGTCAACCTTTGCTCACAGTTATCATCTGCACACAGCCAGGCTTCATTTTAAATCAGAGGAGCAGGGATAAATAAAACTGGATAGCTTTCAGTTCCAATCACATCCAGTTTTACCTCGCATCAGCCAAAACCTTATCGCGCAGTGATGGATTTTTATCTGTGAAAGTGAAAAAGTTAAGTGCAGGATTTTTGAAATCTGTTTAAAAAAATAGTCCCTGGGATCGTGTACATGTCTGGAGGAAAGGTTTCTCCCTCGCTTGGAGGATGAAAAAAGGCTGAGGGATTGCATTATTTTTAATAATAGAAAATTATTTCTGGAAGAGGAAACAAAAGACTCCTGTGTCTTTGGCAGCAAACGAGACAGTCTCTGTAGTTTGCATTATTAGAGAGTCAGCACAGATTCCCAGATTTTGCAAAGCATAGTAATTGAATTTCACAGCTCCATTCCTCATCTTCACAGTTACAAAGTTTTCTCCAATCCATAAAGCATGACACAGATGTAAACTCGGAGGAACTGAAATGTTCAAACTCCTTGTAAATTCCTCTTGGTATCACCTGCCCAGGTTAAAAAGTGAAGCTTCTGCAATTGGACTTTAAGGTTTGTTTCTCCCCTGCATATCTCTGAGCACAGCAGTATGAGAGAGAATAAAAATTCTTACCTACCCTCTATGAGTGGTTTAGTCTAATCCTTGAAAATAAAAATAAAAAGCCAGGAATAAGAACTGGGGCTAGCCAAGTGTGTAATATGCTGCACTAACAACACTCACTAGAGGGTAAATCACCTATGACTTAGCTTCCAGAGCACCCAGACTATTCAGGGAAAGAATTTACACCCTCTGATATCCTCATGCAATAGAAGGCAGTGACAGCCAGCACTAACCTGGAACTCACAGAACTGCTCCAGAATTACTGAAAAGGTTGGGCAGAGTTGCACTTGTTGATTTTGCTGCTGTGAGAGGGGAGCATGCAACAAAGATGTTTTTAAAAACTCTTTAGGTCAGTCACACTTCACTGAGACCTTTTGAGATTGTGCCTGTTTAGGAAAACTGCACTCTGAGGTTCATCTCTGCTATGAGAGCAGCTCTGCTGTGAGCACAGGCTGAGGGAGCTGGGGGTGTGCAGCCTGCAGAGGAGAAGGCTTTGGAAGGACCTTAGAGCTACCTGCCAGTTCCTGAAGGGATCCTGCAGGAAGGCTGCAGAGGGACTTTTGCTGAGGGTGTCTAGAGACAGGCCAAGGGGGAATGGTTTGAAGCTGAGACAGAGCAGGGTTGGACTGGAGCTGAGGAAGAAGTTCTGCAGCAGGAGGGTGGTGAGAGTCTGGCACAGGCTGCCCAGGGAGGCTGTGGCTGCCTCCTGCCTGGGGGTGTTGCAGGCCAGGCTGGATGAGCCTTGAGCAGCTGAGTCTGGTTGAGAGGTGTCCCTGAGCATGGTGGGGAGGGGGGAGGAGATGAACTCTGAGGTCCCTTCCAGCCTAAGCCATTCCAGGGTTCTATGGTCTCAGATACCTCATTATATGTCTTTAGCAAGAGCATGTAGGAAGTCTGCCTTTGGTTCCCATCTCTACCTTAAGTCTGCATCATCTGCTGCAAAATCCATTTTGATGTCTTTTGCTCTCAGGATTCCTATCCTTTTTCTCCCTGCCACTTATCAAGTAATTAGCTAAATTTCTTTCAGAGCTGCTGGGTGGATTTTTAGTCACAGAGCTGTTCAATGCTTGCACTGTATCTGTCCTCACTCTTGCACCAAACGTCGCCTGCCTACAACGTTCCGCGGCACCTCTGGGTGGTAAATGGTAGATTTATGTGTGATCAGTACCAGATATCTATTTTGTTATTACTCAGGATGAAAACTGGCCAGTGAGTGGCACCAAAAGCTGCAACTAGCTGACAGATAGAAGTGGGCACCTCACAAAGGTTCCTTTTTTTCCAGTAACTGCCATGCTGTAAATCCAGGAAGATTTTTCTTTGCACAGTACATGACTGAGAGATTTGGATGTTTGGAGTAACAGTCTTGTCACAAACTCCTGAGAATCTACTGACCTTTGGTATATTTGCTATAATACAGCTTCATAATAGGACAAAAGTGGTGATGTTACCTTTGGAACAGGGAATATGTACGGAAAGCTTTACCCTGGTCAGAATTCTGGGATCCCTTGGTGACTTTGTCCAGATTTCCACAGAGTGTAATGGGACTGTAAGCACCTAGCAGAAGCTGCCTGCATTTAGATTCCCACATTCATATGACTAAATGTTGGTTGGAGCCTGTCTAGAATGTTTAGGGCACAGCTAAAGCAAAGGTATTTGTTATTTGCTATCTTGTGCCAGTGAGAAATGATTATTTGATGAAGAGGGACTTTAACGTTGGTCTGCAGGAGGACAAAGTTTGATGCCTTTCATCCTTTATCATGAGGCAGCACAGAGGTGAGGATCTGGGGCTGCCTGCTGCAGGGACTGCTGCAAATGCTCTGACTCCAGTGCTGACAGCAGGATCCTATCTGCTCTCTGGAGAGCATCTCTGCTTTTTAATTCACTTCCTAACTTCATTATGCAATATACAGGAAGAGAAGAATTTTTCTCTGGGCAGAAAGCATACTTGGCAGGAAGCAATTTACCAAAACCATTGTTTAATCAGCTAAGGTTACTGCAGAGTATTCTTTCATTTGTTTCTGCCTTGCTGTCTTTTCAGGCAATTACTGAGTTTAAGGTGGTCCAAGCCTGCACTGAAACATGCCCATCTCCCATCACAGAACATGTAGCTGTCTCCTCCAGGGTACTCTGGGGCAGCAAAGGGCCACACTCAACTGCCTGATCTGTCTTAGCATCCTGAAAGGCATCAACTTCTGGGATGTCTTTTGAGGAGACTGGATTGTGTGGGATGCCCTCCCAAGCCTGTGTTGCCACTGCAGTACCTGAGGTCCTCCCAGCTCTTTGTTTTAGCTCCATCATTTCTCTTGGCCTTTTCCACTCCTGGGACAGCCCATCTTGCAGTTCCTGGGGAGCTCCAGGCAGTTTTTGCTGTTCCTGAGATGGCTGGAGTTAGCTGAACCCTTGAGTAAGCTCATTCTGCTGACAGGCCTGTGTACCTTCCAAACCGTTCTGAGCCTGTGACCAAGGCAAGGCAGGCTGAAGCACTGCATGTGCAGCAAGGGGACCTCTCCACTCCACCAGCCTGCAGCAGCTGCTGTGCAACTGCCCTGTTCTCCAGCAGGCAGGAGAACAATCCCTCTTGTCCTATCCACCTCCACTTGCAAAACTGGCATTTGTTCTGAGTTTGAAGTGTTCAGATGAGAGCAGAAGTCATTGCTCTGCTTGTTCTGAATGTTAAAATAAATAAAAAATTTTCCAGACGTTTTTATGAACCATATCTTAAGGCTGTGAGAAAGGGGCGGGGGGGGGGACACACGACACAATAGCCAGGTAAAGAGAGGCAGAAGACTTGCCTGTACTTGGAGACCAAGTTATTAATTTGCTTGCAAGTAAAACTTGAGATGAGGTCTTCTAGATGCTTCCAGCCCCTCATAAAATCGTTATATTGTATTGTCTGCTGTAATTTTTATTGCATGGTTGCAGCTTCCTCCAATTTCTAATATGCACACTGCTAAACCTCTTCATCATGTCTACCCTAGCCCAGGTTCCAAAGCAATATAGTAAGGTCTGAGAGCTCCTAAGCTTCTCATATATCCCTTAAACCTGCAATATCCAGAAGCTAGTCATTTTCCTTGCTGTGCATACACTGAAAATCTGATTTTTCTCTGTGTTCAAACACAAGTCTGTGCTGCATGCAGGGGCTTGCTTTTTTGTAAAATGAAGAAGAAAATTGCCAAGATTTTCTGCTGGCTTAAACTTGGTGCAGCTCATTTGAGGCTGATGGGATGATACTGATTTATCCTAGCTGAGGGTATGGCCCTATGTAATATAATACTCTGGGGAAAAAAAAATCTTTGAGCAAAGTAATGAAGTAAATATCAGGGGACACTTTATTTTCTAAAGCAGAGTTCAATGTATGCATCAATATCTAATAAGAGATATATGAGTCCCTTATATGCACTTCATGTGCTCTTGTAAGCTGTAATCCATAGATGATCAGCATCTTTAAAACACTGCTGGGATCCTTGTTTCGCTGGTCCTGCCTAGGTGCATCTGGTTTTTGTCTCTTTGGACAAACAAGGATCACAACAAGGCCAAGTGCAAGGTC
>WBNM01031295.1:0-19897 GCA_013399055.1 Ramphastos sulfuratus | reverse complement strand
GCCATCCCCTTGGACTCTGCCCATCTGTCCAGGCACTCGAGGTCCCACTGCAGAGCCCTTCTGCCCTCCAACCCAGACCCCCAGACCCCAGGTGCCCTGCAGCAGCTAAAGCAATGCCAGGCTCAAACCCCATTGAATTTGTGCCCTACACACTTCACTTTTTAAAAGGCTGGGAAAAAAAAATAATCTGTGATCAAGCACGTAGTGCTCCAGCAACTGCTTGGCATTTAAATGTATTTTCTGAGAAAGTGTGGGAATGTATAATGTATGAACAAAAAAAAATCATCTCCATATAGAGCAAATAAAGTTCTGCTTCGCTTATTTCAAATCGAACAAGTCACCTTCCCTGAGGTGCACCTAATGTGCATCGAAATTTTGGGCACCTAATGAGCTGTTCTAAACAAAAATATGTGGCTGAGCTCCCTGTATCTAATCACTGGAGAAATGAAGGTGCCTTTAAAAAAAAAACAAACTGAGAGAGAGACATCTTCTTTAGCTGAATTTAAGCACCTGGGTGAGATGGAGGAAGCCCTGCTCAGTTGCTTGCACAAGCCCCTAGTGCTTCTGAGATATCTATATGGAGATGGCAGATGTAACAAAGGACACACAGGAAACATCAAGGGACAGCCCCTAAAGCTTTGGGGTCTGAGTTGACTGCTTTTCATTAAGCTCAGTTTACAAAGAACACTGTGTGTCAGTTAGAATACCTGTCTGTCCTATACCGACCTGCTTGTGGCATATGCTGCTTCTCCTGTCTGTGACACCTGTGTAGCAGAAACATAAACATAACAATGAGTTAGCGACAGTATAGCATGTGCTTGCTCACCTGCTCCTTTAAAAAACATTGTTGGCTATTAGTCTCAGGATGCTTTTGGATTAGATCCCTAATGGACATAACTACTGATTGATGTGTGAAAGTCCAGCACAGCTTTCTGCTGGCAGGGAATAACACANATTTTATGATTCTATGAAATCAGATTGCTTTTTCTTCCTACATGGATATCCGTGCCCATGACAAAGGGCATACTATTCATGATCCCACACATGGTTTGGGTGGCCAAGTGTTAAATCTGTTGTCAAGGTGTCCATCATTATGCAAGGATGACAAAATTTTTTAATGAAGACTGCAAGGGTGCTGTGTGTTTGTGGCTGGGTATGTTAGACACATCTAGGGGAAAGAAAGGAGTAGACTGTAGAAAACTCTATTATTTTTTTTCCTAGAAATAATGTAGCATGAAGAAGTGGGTTTAGTTAAATGTTGCTTGTGAATTAAAGGGCAAAGGAGTATGTGACTGCAGAAACCACACAGACAGGAAGGTAGCTCGAGGTGTCCACTTTCATGTCTGTTCTCTAAGGCAAAACCCCAAGCCTCTTTCTACTCACTGCCTGCAGCTGTTCTGTTAGTTCTACACACCAGTAGGATACACTTTACATACCTAGCCTTAAGTACCTGGAATTACAACACCTTGTGGCAAACATCCACTTGAACCATCCTCCAGATGGCTACTCTGCCATGGCGCAATCCACAGGACATCATCTAGAATGGCAGCCCAGTACACCAAAGAAGCAACATCCAGTGAGCAGCCAGAAACATTTGTACATAAAGCACAAAGACTTAAGTCTCTACAGGACTTGATGATGAGATGTTGCTGAACATCCCTAAGGAGAAGGCATTGGCATAAAAGCAAGCTGAATATTCTGCTTGTATTTTTCAAAAGGAACTTTTTCTCAACTCACAGATTAAACAAGAAAAAAAAAATATGCAATGCTTCTTTCTTCTTGAGACAAGCAAAATTCCATATTGTTTTATTTTATTTATTGCACTGAACCTGAGTCCATTTCGAGCACATTCCACCATATTTTAGCATCTTCTGATATTCCTCTATGTGTGAGAGTATAGATTATACTGGTAGGGGTGAAAAATCTGGACTATGAGATGGACTTACTAGGGAAGCACTTGGGAGGGGAGGAGCGTGACAAAAGGGAATTTACCTTTTTTAAAAGTATTTTAAGGCCACCACCTGTAAAATTTGCTTTTTGGCCCTCAGTTGCTTCTGAGTCCACATTACCCTACTGCCAAAGAAGTGTTTCCATTATTTTAAACCAAAATGGATTCCACGGGCAATTGGCTGCCCACTTCACAAGCAAATGTCTGGCATCTTCCATGCCTTATAATATGTAGTCATCTCACTGTTAGTTTTGCATGGCATTTTCAAGGCTTTCTTGAATTATCCTGGTGAGTCTTTTGATTTTTTCAGATATCCTGAATTAAAATAAGGAATGCTAAGGTCTGATTCCTGCTAAAATGATGGGCTTGCTTTTTAGCTCATCTCATTACTGTGGAGTGCAAGGTGAGTAAAGAAGACAAAAACGCTGTCCAGCTTAATTTACCTGCTTAGAACTGAGCCCATGCTGGTAGGATGGGAACTGAGCTTAGGAGTGCTGTTCCAAGTTCTGCTGAGGAATTGCATGATACATGCAACTGCCTTTGGTCACATAAGAAGTCAGTGGCAGAAATAAGAAAAATTGTAATGTAGAGCATGTAACTCTACCATTTTCATAATTCTGGATATGAACTGCTCTTTGGAAGTATGAATATTTACCTTTTTTCACCTACACAATAAGGTCTTTCTTCTATTAGCAATTATAGATGAAAGCCAGGTAATTTTAATATCCATTGCTACATACTCCCCCAATACACTGAAAAACTTAACTCTTTGTGTG
Source organism: Ramphastos sulfuratus (assembly GCA_013399055.1). Classification (NCBI taxonomy): domain Eukaryota; kingdom Metazoa; phylum Chordata; class Aves; order Piciformes; family Ramphastidae; genus Ramphastos; species Ramphastos sulfuratus. The sequence continues at coordinate 17,173 of WBNM01031295.1, read as the reverse complement.
GCTCTTGCTCTATCCTTTTATCACATGAGAAAGTATTGCAATTCAAAACAAATTTATCACCTTCAAAGTAGCTGAAAAAAAAGTGATTCAGTGTAATATCAGGGCTACATCAGGAAGACAGCTGGGGGAAGTCAGGCTAACTACAGTCAAAGAGATCCAGCTTTCTTAATCCAAATAAATCTCTGCTAGAGAAAGTGGAAAAGAAATATGTAAAATACCAAAATCACATATGTCTTGTGTTTAAATGTATCCACAGAAGTCTAACCAAGCTTAAAAGTTAATCTTTAATTCAAAGGATAGGAAATATCAAAGAAGCACTTACAAGGCCACAGGACACCAGAAGGATACAGTAGTCTAACTTTGTAAACCACAAGCAAGCAATGTTAACTGAATCCTTAAGGGTTATCTTGCTTACAAGGGACTGTACATCTGGTACATATTTTTTGCATGCTGACTGTGATCAAAACAAAGTACAAAGGGACATGCATAGCCATGTACACTAGCAACAGACTTTCTGCAGTCATGCCTAAGAAGATCCTTGAACTGAAGTCACCAGTATCCACAGGCAAAAGTTTTACATGTCATGACAGGCATTAGATCACCTAATTCTATTTGTAATGGAGGGGTAATTAATTAATGTGAGATTATATTTTCAAAAATTGATATTGTTTATTAATATTCAATATTCAGAACTCTCACCACCCCGATCACTATTATTAAAATAATCAGTTCTTTGCATCAGTCATGGAAAGTTTATACAGGTTATTACAGGATCTAGCAATAACTAATAATAATATATGACAATTGAACTCGATTGAACTGGCAGAGAAGGTTGCTGTGGTTAGTGTACCGCTTGCGGTCAATACTCTGCTTGCCCACTAGGTGGACTCAGCGAGCTCCTTTCTGCTTACGGCAGAAGGCAATGGTGAATTACAAGAGGCTTGAAGTATTTACTCACAAAATTATCTCCTGACTGGCAGGGCTGGCTACAGCTTCAGACAGTACCCAAACGCTTTCAGGGAATTCTTGTCATCCACTGAGACTTCTGGTTCTTCCCAGGCTGCTGGGGAAAGGAGGCAGACAATCTCTGACCTGGTCCTGATCTCCTCTGGATGATCTGTGTATCTCCAGGACTTCCCATCTTGGCAGGAGGCTTTCAGGTGCAGGCAGGATGTCTTGTGATGTGCAGTCTCAGCACAGTGTCAAGTTGGCTGTGCAGGCTGATTGGGTGGAGGGATTTAGAGCCTGTTCCTGGTAAAACTTTGGAAGGCAGTATCCAGGCAGTTCAGGATATGAGGCAGCACGAATACAATAGCAGAGAGCACAGATACAATGGCAGAGCACATTGTGCTATCTGCTCATCTACTTTTATCCATACAGCCCAAGACTAATGGGCCTTTGGATATAGAATAGCCAGTGCGAATGGCACTTTGCCAAGCTTGACCATATTAGGTGAAGCCATAGGCTTGTTTTACCCTTTTTAGGGCAGAACACAGGCCCTGCACAAACCATACACAAGCTCAGCTTGTGTACCTTGTTTACCGCAGGCTGCAAAGGGCCAGGGTCCTTAGACTCAGTGGCTTCAAGTTCTTTGTCCTCTTTCCCGCAGTTGCTTCTCCTCAAAACAGAGAGAGGGAGAGCAGAAAAACATGTCTGGGCAAGCCAGAACATGTATAAGCCTATTTTGGCCTGCTTAGGCCTGCCATGACACTATTCCACATCTAAAGTTATATTAAAAGTACTCCAAACTCATTGCCTGCCCCAATGTTCATCATACAGAAACAAACACAGCTGTCAGGCTACTCCTTGAAAGAGGAGGTGAATTAATCAATGTTTGCAATTCCTCTCTCAAGGCCCTCAGAAACCGCACTGCACTTCCAGGAAATAAGTTTCAAGGTGAAGTTCAAGGAACTGTTTAAGTCGCTGTGTTTAACTCCAGTGTCAAAAGCTGAGGGGGTGAACGTATATCTGGTCACACAGCAGGAAGGAGCAAGACTTCTCAGGCCGAATCCTCAGTTTATTTAAAGCTTGATGGTGAAATTGTGCAGTGGGAATGGGGAAACAGCTATGAAGGGAAACGACTGAGGGGGATAAAAAGCATTAAAATGCACCTGAATTGGAGGCAGCTATGTAGGGCTGATAACCTTTCCCTAAGATGTAGTCTTTCCCTGTTGCTGTGTTTTGTGAGTCATGCAAACGTCTGCCTTTCCTCTCAGCTCTAAAATGAAGGTGACATCTCAGAGGTATGCCTGTGAGATTTAATTAGCTGTCATTTACCAACAATCCTGGGTAAAGTCAGACCATCTTATTTTACCAGATGTGCTTCTGTAACACCAATAAAAAATATATATATTTATTGTTAGGAAATGCAATGGTCTGTTGTCCGTGTGCAGTGCACACATAGAGCACATAAACATCATTTAAAATCTTCAGATATGACTGGGGTATGAGAGTCCTCATTTTGATTTTCAGAAAGTGTCTGGAGAGTATGTGCAGCATGTGACTTGTGAGAATTCCTCTCCATTCTTTCGCTAACTTCTACGAAAATACAGGGTTTGAACTCCAAATTACAGCTCTTACAAGGCTTGTGAGGGAAGATTACTTTCCAATGAGTGTTGACCTACTTGTGGTTCAAAACAGAAGTCTGCAAGTCCTAGAGCATCAGCTCTGACATGATTACAGTAAAAGTCTGATTGTAACTCTGAACAGCTGAGTTTTGAATAGCTCAAAATAATTTCCAGAGAGCAACAAAGTTACTGCTCTGAAAACTAATTATTCACCACCAATACCAATCAGATTGCTTGTGTAAATAGTTATCCAGGCACAAGCAATAAATGGGAAAATCTCTCCCTTTGACTCGTGTCCCCCAAGCATATATGAATGGACCTCCCTCTCTATAAACCTCCCTCCTTACATTTTCTATACATTTTCTCTGTGTGATACTGCCATGGAGGCAGGGAATTAATGTGGCCAAGTCAGGAATTATAAAAATAGAATTATTTTATTTTCCTGAAAGCCCTGCCCCTATAAACAGTATACAAAACTAGTTTAGGTTTATTTACATGTTGTAATTCGATTGGGAATTCTTCAACAGGGTATTATGGACAAATTTAGAGATTTAGGAAGTCAGGAGATGGAAAAGGCTAAGCTACAAACACAGCTTCACTCCACTATCAATCAGGCTGAGCAGAGAATTAAGGGACCAGCAGGCTTTACTCACCAAGGTGAGATAGGTATTGGGCGATGATCCCTTGCTGGATTTCTCTGCAGCTCAGCCGCCTTCTGATGCTGAAAGCAATATCCAATAGCCTGGATCCACGTGGCAGCAGCCCAAGGTGGGTGGAAAAGCTGCCAAAGTCAGAAGTGTCTCAAGACACAGCTTCCACAAGACAGGGATTTGTGCAAGCGACGCTGACTCAGCAGCAGCAGGGGAGAGCCAAACTGCTTGGGTCTCCCCAGTTTGGAATAGCAGCCAGGAAATCGGCTGCAGCATGGTCCGAGAGTAGCCAGGTCTGGGCGCTGCCAGCAGCTCTCTCAAAAGACCCCAGGGCTTGCCAAGCTTGCAAATTTGCACATAGCAGTGCAAAAGTCCAAAGGCAGGGACAGTGCAAAACCGAGAGCCATGTAAAAAGGTAGGAGCCATCCAAAAGCGAGGAGGACAGTCCAAAACAGGAGCTCTGTCAAGGCAGGGGACTCTTAAGGCAGGAACTCTTCTAAGGCAGGAGCACCTTCTCCCTTGCTCTATTTATGCTGTTCTAGACAAAGTGTTCATTTGCCAATTAATATTAAGCACGCAGACCCAGCCAACAACCATCCCGACTCCAGCGTGGGCTGCCACACGGCTCAGCACATGTGTGGGGAAAGGCAACTGCTGCTGTTCCCCCTTCAACCCTGCAGGTCAGGGGGAAAAGCAGTTTTCATGCCTTCTTCTCCCCATTCAAACCCACAGGAGAGGGGAGAAGGAAGGAATTTGGAGTGCTCTGGAACAGAGATTTAGCACACTGTGGCCCAAGAGGAGTTTAGACAACTCTTCATGAGCACTGGGCCGTTTCACTGGCTTGCTGGTGCTGGTTAGCTGCACCAGTAGGTACCTTGGGGTTTTACCCTCAGTATGGGCAGAAGGGGAAGAGGAGCCACTTTGCTGCCCAAGACCCTGGTCCCATGGACCAAATACATCAGAAAAAGCAGGCATCCTGAGACCATCCCCACTTCTGCTGAAAGCTTGCCTGTGGTCTCTAAACTGGAATTCAATTTTTGGCTTGATAAGGATCCCCTGTTGAGACTTTAAAAGCTTGCAAATGCTGCTGGTATCTCATATGAAAACAAATCAACTAGGGGTTGGCAAGGGGTGTGGAGATTTATAAGGTGTCATGGCAAGAAACACTGTCAACAACCCATGCAACCATGTAGTGCTCTACTTATTTCTTATGGATGAAAATGTGGTTGGGGCTTCTGAAATAACATCCTTGGCTGTTTCTATATCTGGGCTTATGAAGTGACATTCCACAGAGTTTAAGCATGGCAAAGCAGCGTGGGCCATTTACTCCTAGAGTATCATGTCTTTGGAACAAAAGATAAAAGAGATAAATAGCCAAGTACAGCAGTGTACCTCAACAACCTAAAAGCCAGTCTCAAAACTGAATGGAAGAATGGAGAGCTTTTATTTCTCCCTTTTTTAAAGAATAAAAGCTCAGCAATTTCCTTTGAAAGCTATTCAACAAGCTCCCCTAAATCCTATTATAACTTAATGTGAAATGCATCTGTTTCTATAAGAACAACAGTGGCACCATCCATTCTCTGTAGTCTGTCCTTTGTTAGGTTTTCTGTCTTTTCTTCTAGATTTTTTTTTCCACTTTGGTATACCAAAAGCAAAACAAGAACTGGTAACATTTTAGCCAGAGCAATTATTTATCAAGTCGATACTGGAAATGCAGTTTGTTCCTGCTTGCTGCCTGAATCATGCCTGAATCATGTCAAATGTTCAAAGAGTTTACAACATAAAGAAACTGTTTCGTTACTGCCCCAACATTTCTTTGGAGGTGTATCCAGCTACAGAGATTTTTCTACCTAACAGCAAAGATGGATGTAGTCTCTGCATGCATGTACATACACAAACTTCTCATTGTTACTGAGATCCAAATGTACTGCAATGCATGCAGCCTGAGTATCTTAAATCAGTTCAACATCAGCTCAGCACTGCACCATTTTGAAGAACCTGTGCATGGAGCTCTAAATATAATATTTATCTAAGACGTGACCAGGTCGGTGGGTGAGACATTTTATCTGATGTACACTATTTAACTGAATTTACATTCAGCAGACTGTGAGGTATATTAATTGTCAGAAATGTGTATGTTTAGAAAACCTTAGGCAAATGGAGACTAGAAGGAGCAAGATGTATCATGCTTTTATTAACATCTTGCCTATGGAAAAAGGTGACCGATTGTTTGTACCCTCCAAACCCAGATGCCGAGTGCCTTGCTTGTAAATATAGGAATTTAAGTTTTAGCAGCTTCAGCCCTTTTAACCTTCACCATCATTACCATTATGGAATTAAATAACCTATTATTTAACGTGATAGTTAGCAGAGCTGATGTTTTTAACCTATTTCCCTCTCATTGTCTCTTAATCAGGTAACAGACATTAAAGAAAAATTAAAGCTCTCTAAAAAGTTCTGGTCAACATTACCCTACACAATCTGCAAGGACGAGCAAGTGACAGCCGGTCCATCAATCGAGGAGGACTGCTGGAACGGCCACACCAAGGCGAGGTGAGGTGGACCCCTCTCCACCACACTCTGTTCAAATCCCTATTTGGCCTGGAGCAGTCATGAAACTGAGGGTATTTCACAAAACTGTTTATAAGAGTGCAACAGAAATGGAGAGAACAAGTAATCGTCCACATGCAGCTTGCTGCTGAGATTTCTTATTGTCAAGGTGCCGTTAAAGCCTGGAGTGTGAGTCAGAGTAAATGTGCACAGCACGTCAGCCTGCGAACACAGGAAATGCTCATTGGTTCAGCTCCAGAAGGATAATTTATACTGAGATTTCAAAGAGCTCTTTAGCTCCATTTAGCATCCTTGTGTTGGGACTGACAGCTTGTGAAGCAATTGCACTCTTGGGGTATCATACTGGGATGAAACAGAAATTGGAATTTTGGCTTTATTCGCTATTGGCTGGCAAAGCTTAGGCTATTTGCCAAGGGGAAAAAAAATAAAAGGCAAAGAAAAAACTGAAAAATAGCAGAGAATAAATGTAACGCTCCTACTTATCTTGTCTAGAAGGCTTGACCTTATGCCACTTCATCAGAGATGCTGTGGTCATCTGCCCTTTTTTTGTGATGAGTTTTATGCGGGTTTTCATTTTGAAGCTTGCTTGGCTCTGGCTGTGGCAGGGTTGGACCTGGCAGATGAGCAGGTGTCTCCAAAGGTCTCAGTGTGAGTTTAGCAGCTGACAGTGGAGAGGATCTGATTATCCCTGCTGAGAGAGAGAGAGGAATTGGCTGAAGGATCATGCCAGAGGCAATCAAGTTTCAGGTCTGCAGCTGTAACACGTGCTTTTGGGGAGATAGGAGGAGTACAAACTTTTGAGTGGCTGGTGAGTACTGCATCTGGGGAGCAGTGATACTTTCTGGCCCTCAGGGACTGAAGTCTTTATCTTCCTTTTACCTGATGATAAATATGAAGCCAGAATACAAAAATAAGCCAATTTCAAAAATAAATAAAAGCAATAATTCGTTTTACAGAAAAAAGCAGAGGGGACTTTAGAATGCTGCTAGTCCATTGAACCCACTTTGAGATGCACATGATCAAATCTGTTGAAAATCTTCATTCCTAAGTCCCAGATCCAGAGAAAGCCCTAGAGTACTTTGAGAAGAGCTAGGAGAGGCATCTGGCTCTTACAGGATGCATCACAGAAGAATGGTGTGAAGCAAGAAATAAAATTGTGGGGCTCATTTTCCTCTATTATATCTCATCTTGTTGGTGGGCAGCATGCATTAACCTGCTAAATACCCCTTCTGATTTCCATGATCAATGCTAGTGTTCGTACCACATCAGGCCAATACTTTTCAGCCCTCTTCTTCTCCTGCACTGAAGGGCCCAGAGAAGAGGAGGGTCCAGGGAGACCTAACAGTAGCATTCCAGTACCTGAAGGGAGCCTACAAGAAGGATGGAGAGAGAGACTGTTTTATAAAGGCTTGTGGTGATAGGACAAGGGTCAATGGCTTCAAACAGAGCAGATTTACATTGGATGTTAGGAACAGGTTCTTTACTATGAGGGTGGTGGAACACTGGAACAGGTTGCCTGGGGAGGTGGTTGGGGCTCCATTCCTGGAGATATTCAAAGTGAGGCTCAATAGGGCTCTGGGCAACCTGATCCAGTTGAGGATGTCCCTGCTAACTTCAGAGAGGGTTGGACTAGATGAGGTCCCTTCCAAACCAGACTATTCTATGATTCTATGATTCTTTGATTCTATAACTTCCACATTTATTGGGAGTTATGGAGGTGTATTTTATTCACACAGTTTTTCACCCTCCTCTTGTAGTATTTATCTTATGAGAAGCCTAGTTGTTTCCATTATGCCTTCTGAGATTAATGTTCTGGAGCCACAGAGAAAGCTATCTTCTGCTGATAATCTCCTTGATTAATTTAACACAGGCATTTCACTGGATGTGGAGTCATAGTTTCAAAGCATCACCTGAAAACACAGCCTCAGCAAGTCCAGCCACTGCTCCTCTATTTTACATATATTCACAGATTAGAGATATATCCATACTCTTATAATAGAATCAAAGACATGCTTCAGGTGGAGAGCATAGTAATAAATCAGAGATACCACATCGTGCCACAACCTGTATGCAATAATATTGACATAACATTGAAGAATTATTGTTGAATGCTACTGGATAATAATTTGGGATAGTAATGTGGGAAATACTATTGACAATAACTAGCTTTAGATCCAAAAATCACCTCTTGGGTGGTGGGCAAGGACATTTATGGCAGCATAGAGAGAAAGTATAAATGCTTCCTTGATCACACTGATTAGNAGTAGCAAGCACAAATACAACGGCGATGCATGTTGTGCCACCTGCTCATCTCCTTTTATCAATGCAACCTGAGACTAATGGCCCTTTGGACATAGAATAGCCTATCAGAATGGCATTTTGCCAAGCCTGACCATATTAGGTTAAACCATCAGCTTGCTATACCCTTTTTGGGCAGAACACAGGCCTTGCACAAGGCATGCACAAGCCAAGCATGTGTACCTGGTTTACCACAGGATGCAAATGAGGTTGTGCAAGCCAGAGTCCCCAGATTCAGTGGCTCCAGGTTCTTTGTCCTCTTTCCCACGGTTGCTTCTCCCCATAGCAGAGGGAGGGAGAGCAGAAAAACAAGCCTGGGCAAAACAGGACATGTATAACCCCATTTTGCTCTGCTTAGGCCTACCGCAACAGTGTCCGATATCAAATACTAGTTCACAAGTACAAGGGTGGCAAAATCTGGCCAATACACATCTATCTGCTTGTGTTCACTGTGTCACCTGCCATAAGCATCTCTGTGCTATAGCAGGAGCTACATTTTAAATTCCAGAGAATGTGATGATATATATAAATAAGAAAAATATATAAATAATAGGGGGAATTACATTAGCCATCTTCTGTTTTCCTAGATTTTAGTACTACAAATAAGAAGACAACAGGGTGTTGGGTGCTGTTGGTAAAGGAGGTTGTTTCTGGTTTTCCATTAGGTCCTGTGGTGTTTTAAAGGATTAGAAACTTTGAATTGCAGAGAGACATTATACCTCATGTTTAATTTTACACATCACCTCTCAGTGCTGCTATTACTGGGCAAAAGAGTTACAAACCTGAGATCACAGAAAATGAAATCTAGGCTTTCTCCTGAGAGAGGCATTACAGCAAGGTCACCTGTGGCTATTACACTCCCTAGATATCACTTTGCTACCATGATTAATTTACAGTGACACCAGGTTGCCAAATGAAGGTCACCAATTCACGAATAATCATGGGGTAACAGAGTCATCTATTTGGCATTCTGGAAAGGTGTACTTGGCTTGTTGCTGATCCTGTATGAACACTGATTTTAATCAGGTCACATGAGGTTGCAACCAAGTGCTGTGGAAATGGGGAAACATTTATTAGGTGGACAAATCTCTTTTTTTAAAAAACATCCACATTAAAAAAAAATAAATAAAAGCTACTTCACATAAAGAGCCTTTTAGAGAGATGCCTAACAGAACTTCCCTAGCATATCTGTATTCACAAGGGAACTTGAATATAATTTTATGTTTAAAGAATTAGTGTCTTTGAATCATCGAATCGTCGAATCGTAGAATCATAGAATCAAAGAATCATAGTATCATAGAATCATAGAATCAAAGAATCATAGTATCATAGAATCATAGAATCATAGAATCATAGAATCATAGAATCAGTCAGGGTTGAAAGGGACCACAAGGATCATCTAGTCCCAACCCCCCTGCCATGGTCAGGTACATCTCACACTAGATCAGGCTGTCCAGAGCCCCATCCAGCCTGGCCTTAAATACCCCCAGGGATGAGGCTTCCATCACCTCCCTGGGCAACTCATTCCAGGATCTCACCACCTTCATGGTGAAGAACTTCTTCCTAACATCCAGTCTGAATCTACCCATTTCTAGCTTTGTTCCATTCCCCCTAGTCCTATTCACTACCTGACATCCTAAAAAGTCTTCTGCCAGATGTACATAGACAGATTTTTTTAAAAAGATATTTAGGACCTAAAAAATGTCATTAAGACCAAACCTTCTAAGTTTAGCTCCTGTCCTATAGGCAGGCAAATTCTTAACAATATCTGATAACCTCTTCACTAACAGATGTTCTCCAGAAGTTAATGAATTTTTTCCCAAGAATTATGAAATTCAGAGTAAAGGATTTTAACAAAATCCAAGGTATTAACCCTTGAATAAGTGGTTTTTACTGAAGTGATAACAGTAACAACTCTGGTGGTCAGGGGAAGAAACTTGAATAGCTCCTAGTTCCATGCACAGGAAGGACATGGAACTCTTGNGATTCTATGATTCTATCAACTCAGCCAACTCATTTCAACCAAACTACATGAGGGATTGTGCTCATGCCTTATCATCCTAGTGCTCACACTCTCCAAGACTATAGACTTACTAACAACTTAGCTCTGGAAGGCTGTAATCTGTGGAAGAGATGAGACCTGTGTTCTTTTCCGTGAGGAGCCTATCACACCTTTGAGTCCAATGAAGAAGAAATAGAATTAGGAGATAGACAGTAATTACAAAAAACAAAACAAAACAAAAGAAAAGAACGAGAGCAAAATAAAGGCAAAGAATAAAAGGAAAAATGAACACTGTAATTTCCAACACCTAGCTCAAAACTACATCTGGTATTTCACCAAAATGAACACAGGATAGAGTCTCAGCTGAACTGAAATTTTATTCTTCTGCCACATGTATGGGAGTGCCTACTTCCCTGGCAGAGAGCCTTTAACTCCTGGTGGTGAAAAACTCACCACATCAATGCTTGCCCTGGCAAAGTAGCTCATTGCTGACCTGAAAGGCTTTGCAGTGAGAAAGAGCTGAATGTTCTTTTCGTGGAGGTAGGTAAAGATAACCATCTAGCACCACTAGTCAAAGTGTGAATAAACCACTTCTTAACACATTTATAAACTGCCTATTCTTAATTGATGGCTCTAGTTTATTTTACATCTTTTTTCCAACAAATCGACAGATGAGCCTCTCCTACTGTCTCCTCAATCTTTCTCCAAGATGGGGAAAAAAAAAAAAAAAAGAAGAAAATATCCTGTGGGGATTACTTCCTTAGCAAACAGAATTGGATGAGGTGATCTAGTTAGCCAAAGAAGCAAATTTTCCACTGCACTTATCTCTCTGCACCAGATGTGATTGCCTAACCCCAGCCCAGACGGAGTAAATCTGTGCTGTATTTTGTACTCGTTCTGTATTTTGTACTCTGTTGCCTACAATTCTGTGTACCCAGAAAAACTGCAATACTGCTTAGGTGGGATGCTCCAGTCATACTGTAAGCAGCTGCTGCAGCAGCAAAACATGAAACATGCTGCCCTTTAAGGANACTCCATGGTCTCCTCAAAGCCTTCTCTTCCCCAGACTGCAGAGCCCCAACTCTCTCAGCCTGTCCTCATAGCAGAGCTGCTCCAGCCCTCTGATCATCTTCGTGGCCCTCCTCTGGACCCACTCCAACAGCTCAGTGTCCTTCTTGTGCTGGGGGCTCCAGAACTGTACACAGTACTCCAGATGGGGTCTGACATGAGGAGAGTTAAAGGGGCAAAATCCCCTCCCTTGCCCTGCTGGCCACACTGCTCTTGATGCAGCCCAGCACTTGGATTTTTGCCTTTTTCAATTTTTTTTTTTTATCTTTTTCCTTTTTCATAGCTACCACCTTTATAAAAAGGAACTGAAAGATTCATCAGTCAGACTTGGAAAGGAAGGAGACACCCTGAAACACTAACTGGATATTACCAAAAAAAAAAAAAAAAAAGTTTTCAATAGGCTTTGTGCCTAAGATGTGCCAAAAGACATCTTTACATCTTCGTTGTGTCTGCTGAGACAAGCAGGAACATGTGGAAAGGTTAAGAGGAACAGAAAGCATTAATATTTTAGAAAACAATGTAAATTACACTAAAATCCTGACATAGCTGAGCAAGGAGGAAACAGCAGGAAACAAACAGCATTGTTCAGCTTCTCCACACTCAGATGGCTAAGAAAGCTGAGGTTTTGAGGTTTTTTTTTCTTGCTAAGAGGATGCAAAGAACAAACACTGATTCAGGTTGGCATTTCTCTTCTTTTTGTTTATAATGGGCATGCAGTTCTTGTAACAGCCAGGTCTACAAAGAGATCATTAACAATAGTAGGAGCAGCAGCAAAGCTTAAAATTCACAGAGGTGTCTCCACTTAGAGAACTGCAGCAAAAGCAGCTGTGTTCAACAGCTTTGCTCAGCCAGTAACAAATCTTCTGTCAAAAAATGGTCCCAAGACATGGCTTCCAATTCGGCGTGATTTAACCCTACCCTACACACAAAATGCTTTTGTCAGAACATGTGCCAGGCTGCCTCTCGGAGGCTGTCACTCACAAAGCACCTTGGCCTGCATGTTCCCGTATCTGTACCAGTTCTTTAAAGGAAGGAAAACAGTTCTAAGATATTTACCTTGAGTATAGAAAGCAGAGTGAGAAAACAACTGAACTAGTTCAGTACTGAGGGCAGAATCCATCTTCGCAGGCAGACATGTAAATGCGTGCACTTAAATATAAATGCCTGTGGGTGAGATAATAAGGAGTCATTCTTGTTGCCCATGCAACAACAGTAATTTGAGACTCTGGCAGGTCTGAGTATGACATGGGACACTATCTGCCACCTGGACCAGAAGCTGGGCTAGAACTGCTTGAGCTTTCTAAAAATCACCAGTGTTAAGATGCTTGAAGACAGCCCCAATGTATCACAGTATCACAGTATAGCAAGGTTGGAAGAGACCTCAAAGATCATCAAGTCCAACCCACTACCACAGACCTCAAGACTAGACCATGGCCCCAAGTGCCACATCCAAACGTGCCTTGAACACCTCCAGGGACAGTGACTCCACCACCTCCCTGGGCAGCCCATTCCAGTGGGGAATGACTCTCTGAGTGAAGAACTTTCTCCTCACCTCCAGCCTAAACTTCCCCTGGCACAGCTTGAGACTGTGACCTCTTGTTCTGGTGCTGGTTGCCTGAGAGAAGAAAGCAACCTCCTGCTGGCCACAACCCCCGCTGTCAGTATAGTTGATGAAGCACTTTTCCACTGCCTAAACACTCCTATCTACTGCTATTTGAGATGATCTAAATAGTCAAGACACCTTTGTGGAGCTATCAAATAAGACACTGGGCCTACAGGATATTCAAACCCTACTGGAGTGGCAGCAGCGCACCAAGTGGCATATGCCCTGGTGGTTAAAGTGGCACTCAAGTCTCAATTCAACTGCCTATGACCTGCCCCTCAAGCCTGTAGATATGAAGCAGAAAGCCACACCTTTCAGGGTTGGTTATGACAAGCAGAGAAATAACCAAGAGTGTTCAAATGGTACCAGATGTCTGTCTTTGTGGAAATAAATCCCAGCAGATGAAATCTGATGAACGAGTCATTTAGCCGAAGGCATGTGGAATTCCAACATCTCTTCCCATTCCACTGATGAATAAAATCCTGACTGTTTTTGACAATGTCTTGTGTTGACTAGACCTGGCAAGAGTGGGGCCCTCTGGGCAAGGGAGGGGATTATGCCCCTTTACTCTGCTCTCATCAGACCCCATCTAGAATACTGGAGCCCCCAGCACAGGAAGGACATGGAACTGTTGGAGCAGATCCAGAGGAGAGCCACGAAGATGCTCAGAGGGCTGGAGTAGCTCTGCTATGAGGACAGGCTGAGAGAGTTAGGGCTCTGCAGCCTGGAGAAGAGAAGGCTTCCAGGAGACCTTAGAGTAGCCTTCCAGTATCTGAAGGGGGCTGCAGGAAGGCTGGGGAGGGATTATTGACAAGGTCTTGTAATGACAGGACAAGAGGCAATGGGTTTAAACTGGCGGAGGGGAGATTTAAACTGGATGTTAGGAAGTTCTTTGGAGTGAGGGTAGTGAGGCACTGGGTCAGGTTGCCCAGGGAGGTTGTGGCTGCTCCCTCCCTGGAGGTGTTCAAGGCCAGGTTGGACGAGGCCTTGAGTGAGCTGTACTAGTGGGAGGTGTCCCTGCCTATGGCAGGGGGTTGGAACTAGATGATCCGTGTGGTCTCTTCCAACCTTACCATTCTATGAGTCTATGATTCTATATGCAGGCACTTGCACTTAGACATACAAATTTGGGTATCAGTGTAAACCCAAAGATGAATCTTCAGCTTCTCTAATTCTTTTCCTTTTATGCCCTAAATGCCAAGAGATTCGTTCACCTGGGAATCCACCTAGCCTTTAGACAATCAAAAAGTAATGGATTTCTTGCAACCTACATCTGGTACAGCTCCATTACACTTCTGGGGGAGGTGCACTAGATGGTTCTCATGAGATGTTAGGCCCTTCCATGCCAGAAATGCTAATTGCTTTACAGCTCCAAACTAACTCGTGCCACGTCCATATAGAAAGCGCACTAAGAACTCACTATGTTCCTCTTTTATTACTGACAATAGGATGAAATCAAACATACATCCATCAAAGAAAGCCTGTGAACTGCCAAGCAGAGCTATCCATAGCTTCTCATGGATGGCCTGCAATAAAGAACAGCTAACCCTTCATAAACGAGGAAAGCAATTGACATGATGGCTAGCTGCTAACGGCTACAGCCATTGTCATGGACAAGATACCAGGCAAGATGGACATCCTTTCTGAGCCAGTAGGGCAATTCTTACAGTCTTACTTTTTTTAATCAACTGCACTTTGATCTTGCTGATTTACTTCTAGGCTGAGTAATTTATCTACAGCAGCCATTTCATTTGTGGAGACGTGTGACAGATGGAGGTGCTGTTCCTCTGCAGCCCAGAGCTTCCCAGTGTGCCAAGGTCTCCGTCCTCCTGCCTCCAAGGCAGCTCTGCAGAATTATTTCCAATTTCTATCTTTGGTGATTCATAACACTGCAGTCTGCAGTCCTCTGTACTAGGGGAGGTGGCTCTGTGTTCTCACAGTAGTTAAGCCTGTACCACAGGAGCCTGGATGGGATCTCTACAGCATTGTTATTTCTCATCACGGTGCTAGTGAAACAACAGTGCATGCAATCTGAGACTGGGTATTTTTGGCAATCATGTTTTGTTCTTATATGTTCACACTCCCCCAGGATTATTCTCATGTAAGCTTTCAAAGGCCACTGATGACAAATGAGTCTCATCTTGCAAAATGAGGACTTTTTACAGGAGACTAAGCCCTACCCTGGTGCAGTAAAGCAGTCATGACTTTGTGAACCTCTAGAAGCAGTGTAAAACTTATTTTTCCCTTAATCATGACTTCAGCAGAGAAGGTACTTTCTCCTCCTTAATTTCACATTTATTTTTAAGGGATGTATTTATTTTCCAGACCAATGTGAATGTAGCACTGGTGCCAATGACAAATTTGAATATTGAGAGAATTGGGCTGGCACAAATGAGAGTGAAGTGAAATACTCATAAACTATATTTGGTGCTAGGCGTCATGAAAGTTGGTCACTAGCAGGCTAGACTGTGCCAGCGTTACTGGCTGAGCACATACCCACATGAGGAGGTCCACAAGTGTCAGTAGGATAACCTGGTATCCAAACCAATTCCAAAAATAGATCATATTGTGATAACAACTACGAAAAAGAAAAATAGTAGATCTGCCCCAAATCCCTTTCAGTCTAAATGAGAGACAAAGATAGTAGGCAACAAAAGGCAGATGAGAGAGAACAGGAAAGCCATGATACATTATGTGCTCAGGATACCATGCCAGCACAGAGAAATCAGCCCTTCATCAGCCTAACAGCTGTGAGACACAGTTTTTAACAAGGATGCAAAGCAGGAGAAATGGTAGCTTTGCAGATGCCTGAAAAGAGAGTTTCCTGAAGACAAAGAGCCACAGGGGACAAAGTGTGCACCTTTAACAAAAGATCATAGAATCATAGAATGGTAAGGTTGGAAGGGACCTCAAAGATAGAATCATAGAATCATAGAATGGTAAGGTTGGAAGGGACCTCAAAGATAGAATCATAGAATCATAGAATGGTAAGGTTGGAAGGAGACCTCAAGGATCATCCAGTTCCACCCCCCTGCCATAGGCAGGGACACCTCCCACTAGGACAGCTCACTCAAGGCCTCCTCCAACCTGGCCTTCAACACCTCCAGGGAGGGAGCAGCCACAGCCTCCCTGGCCAACCTGTGCCAGTGCCTCACCACCCTCACTGCAAAGAACTTCCTCCTAACATCCAGTTTAAATCTCCCCTCTGCCAGTTTAAACCCATTGCCCCTTGTCCTGTCATTGCAAGACCTTGTCAATAGTCCNATTCCCTTAACCATTTTTGCAGCTCTGCACTGGACTCTTTCAAGCAGTTCCCTGTCCTTCTTGAACTGAGGGGCCCAGAACTGGACACAATATTCCAGATGTGGTCTCATAGGGGCAGAGTAGAGGGGCAGGAGAACCTCTCTCAACCTACTAGCCACAGCCCTTCTAATACACCCCAGATTAGCATTGGGCTTCTTGGCCACAAGAGCACACTGCTGGCCCATGGTCAACCCATCAACTAGGACCCCCAAATCCTTTTCCCCTTCACTGCCTTTCAGCAGGTCAGTCCCCAACCTATACTGATACCTGGAGTTGTTCTTTCCCAGGTGCAAGACTCAACACTTGCCCTTGTTGAGTTTCATTAAATTTCTCCCTGCCCAGCTCTCCAGCCTGTCTCACTGAGTGGCAGCACAACCCTCCAGCGTGGCAGCCACCCCACATAGTTTTGTGTCATCAGCAAACTTGCTGACAGTGCACTCTGTGCCCTCATCCAGGTTGTTGATGAACAGAACTGGTCCCAGTACTGACACCTGAGGGAGTCCACTAGACACAGCCCTCCAACTAGACTGTCCCATTGACCACAACTCTCTGACTTGGTTCCTTCAACCAGGTCACAATCCACCTCACTCGATCATCCAGACCACATTGCTGCAGGGATGCTGTGGGGGACCACATCAAATACTTTACAGTAGGGCAGAGACCTCCAAAAGCATACTTGCTGCCCCTGAGCAACCTGAGACTGCATTTGCCAAGGTCAGAGAAGGGAATGCTGCAATGATCAAGAAATTATAAGCTAAGAGCCTGAATAAAGAATTCAGATGTGTGGATGGATAGGAAATGCCATACCTTAATATCATGAGAGATGCAAGTATGTCCTGTTTGTAAGGTCTAAGGACCAAAACAAAGATCAGATCACACTAGAGTGTGGTAAACTCAACACACCACTTATAGGCCTGGATGTTGGATAGGCTGGGGATGTTCACAGTGGTCAAAAATGGGGTTCAAGGAAGAACTGGAGAAAAAACATTAAGTGCTTCCTTTAAACAAGGAGAGCCATAATGCCTCAAGACAGTATTCTATATGCTGTCTATATGCATCTATATGCAGTCTTCTATATGTCTTCTATATGCTGGGCCTGCTCCTGTTCAAT